>JAOXYD010206274.1:0-21044 GCA_028565735.1 Pinacopodium congolense
ATGATGGCTATGCCTTTCAATAACTTCAACTTGATTTTAAGCATCAATTTCATGAAAGTGACAAAAGTGACATTATACGAATAATATCTTCTACCTAACTTTCTATTATTATTATTTTCTTTCTTGTTTTGTTTGTTTTAATTTCTCTAGTTCTCCTTTCATTTATTTAATTCCTTTATGTCTAAGGGTTTTCTTTTAATTTATTTTTATTTTATGAAAATTAGGAATAGATGAAAAATACAACCAATTCTCTATAGAATCGACCCTAACTTGCCTTACTACACAATAGGTTATTTAGGTAATTTATTATTTAGTGGTCTGCCAAAAAATACACCAATACTCTATGTCTAATTATAACATTGTATGATAAATGGATTGAATTATAAGGAAAAAATAATGCATAGACAAGTTAAGTCAAAACTACTTTGACATTCTTAATATTTGGGTAGTTATGATATGTTACTAGATGTCAATCTTGATCTATGATTATAAATTATTTAATTGGAGAATTAAAGATAAATGAAAAGGGATTTTTAATTTATCTACATCTAAGTATGAAGTAAATTTATAATTTATAATCATTGTCAACATGTTAGGAACCTAATGGGTTACACATATAGATCAACTGAGAAGAGTAAAAATTAATTAAGTTGGATGTAATTGCGAAGTTTCAAAATTTTCAAGGGTCAAATATATGATATTTGGTTTTATTAAGAATAAATAATGATTATAATTAAAGTAAGAAATATTAAGAAAGATCTTTTTTTCTATATAAAAGCAAAAATATAAGGGTTACCTAGCACTTCTCATTTTTCTCTTCTCAAGTGTTAAGTTTCTCTGAACGTTGATTTATGGAAAGCATTAAAGGCCAAACAATTATACAGCTAAAGTGGTTCTTCCATCAAGATATAAGAAGACAAAAACATGGATTAAGTTTCACAATAAGTTACAAATTTATATTCATACTTTATTATATTTTTATTTAATCTTGTTATAGTTAAAGTGATCTTAGCTTTTTGGGAAATCAAAAAAAATTTGTTTTTGTTTTGCTTCCACCACACGCGATTCGATCACATCCTGATTTCTCAACACTAGCAGCAACAGGCGAGAAAGGAAGGTAGTACAATGACTAGAGGAGGTGCATCAGGTAAACCCGAACCCACAAGGAGTAGCAACCAAGTAACGATGGTCCTAAATGGAGTAACCCAAACTGTGGACACAAATAGAGAAAACTAATCTAATTGTAGTGAGAGAGTGAGGAAGACAAAACAGAGAAAAATAATCTAAGGATATGGTGTCGTTCTTCATATTTTCAATTTTTATGGCCCAATTAGCACTGCCTCGTAATTTTTCTTTTAAAAATACCATTTATGATGTCATGCCACACCTAACGAACAAAAGTTAAATGATGTTAAAGCCTCTGTCAATATAAGGTTCATTGCTACATATTTAAAATATTAAAAATTTAAACATTAAGTTTTCAAAGATTAGAATTTGATTTAAATATAAGTAAAAATGTTAAGGTATGAAATAGTTTTTTAATTATCAATATAGTTAGACTTTAACTATCATATTAGAGTTTGAATCCAACTCTATTAAGAAGCTTAATTTCTCTTTAATTAAAACTACTTTATCATATAGATCAATCATATCTTTATTGATCTTATTCGTTAAGTATCCTTGAAATTTATAAATGGGCTTGCTATAAATATGCCTCTTTGAATTTTAGGTCTAATTAAAAAAATTGAACTTTGTTAAGTAATCCAAACCTACACCATATTTTTAATAGGGATGTATCACCTATGAAGACATTATAAATTCCTAGTTATACACTTTAGACTAACCAATGCTCTACCTTTCAAATATTGATAAATGACGTATTTCAAGCTTATCTTAAAAGATATATCCTAATATTTTTTAGGATATTATTGCTTATGGTTCATTATTTGAACAATGCTTGTAGAATTTAAGAGTAATAATGAAAACCCTAATGAATAATTAGTTGTTTGCCAAGGCTAATAAAAGCTTCTTTGGGATAAGGAAAACTATTTATTTGAGTTATTTCATATTTAAGTAAGGAGGGGCTACTGATCAAAGGAAGGCTGAGTTTGAATTGAAATTACCAACTCTAAAAATGATTGAAGAGTTTAGAAAGTGCTTTGGTTTGACTGAGTATTATTGAAGATTCATTAGGCATTATGGTATTCTTGTTAAGATTTGGATAGAGATATTACAGAGGGATTTTTTTTTAAAAGGGATGAATAGGCTCAATTAACATTTTAAAAGCTTAAGGAAGTTAGCATTTTTGCTCATGTTTTAATATTATATAATTCATCTAAATCTTTTATTATTGAGTTGGATGTTAGTGGCATTGGAATTAAGGTTGTATGTTAGTAAGATCAATAATTTATAGCATTGTTGATTAAGATCCTCACTCCTAAGAATAAAGGTTTATTAACTTATGAGATGGAAATTTAACAATGGTTATAAACTTTAAACATTAGGTATTAATATTTAAATGGTAGTCATTTTTTTCACACAAAAAAAAATTATAGAAGCTTGAAATGCCTACTGGTGAAGAAGGTATAAACTCCCTGTCAAATCCAACTTCCAAAGTTGCTTTACTATTACTTTAAAGTTTTATATATATATGAAAAAGAAAAATTAACAGTTAGTGCCTTATCTAGAATTTCTAGTATTTAGTTATTCTCCTTAATTGTGTCACAAGTCCTCTCTATTGAGTCAAGTTAAAGACATTTAAGACAATGTCCATACTCTAAGACATTATTAGTAAGTTACAAAAGAGTTTATCACTCTCTTCCTCTCATGAATGGAAGGACAAGTTATGAAGGGGGAGAAGAGAGGTTAATAATTGGCTTCAATTCATCTTTGATAACTAAATTGAAATCTTTAGTTTATGATAAGGCTAAAGGAGGATACAGTTGTATGGAAATTATTACCAAGAAGTTGAAAATATTGTTCTCTTAAAAAGGATTAGTTATACAAGAATACTATATTGATGTGTCTATAGATCTTATTAATGGGTTGCCAAACTTATAATGGAGGTAAAGAAAGTACATGTACTCTATCTAGCCGAGCAAACAATTATCATCACATAAACATAGGTCTAATCACTCAAGTGAGGAATAATAAGCTATTAATAAGAGCTTTCATACTTCGGTAGAGTAAAAGAGATCATGTGAGTCAAATTTGGAAGTTTGTCCAATCGCTAAAAGAGAAAATAATTGCTTATTACATTCATATCAAAGTTGGAGAAAATTCATGAGATTTCAAATGTTAAAAGTGATAAGTTAAACAATTCATTATCTAGTTGATTAAACTATAGTTGGTTGATCACACCATTTAAACATCTTCTATCTAGTCAAAAAAATCACCATCGATTCATTTACTAGTAAGTTCTTCTTCTGTTTAATAAATGAAATCTTGATTATTTGATTGAAATAAACTTATAGAAGCTTTTTTATGACGTTTCAAATTCTTTATGTATATGATCCTTAGTGCTCCATAAACAAAGAATTAATCTCAATTTTTTAATTTAAATTTCTCGACAATATTTTAATCTTGTTTGTGAGTTTTTGTAGAATTTAATTATATAAGTGAGTTCTTTTTAGAAGAAAAACTATTCTTATGGTAATTGATAGGTTTGGTAAATATTCATATTTTATAACTTTAATACATCCATATACTACATCTATAATAGCTTCAATTTTTCTTACCAATGTTTTTTAATTACATGGAATGCCTGAGGTAATTGTTAATGACAAAGACCTCATTGTTTTGGGTAACTTTTGGTAGGAATTCTTTAAGCTATAGGGTGGTACTTTATACATTTCAACAACTTATTGGTCATAATTTATTTCTAAAAAAAGGAACTTGTTGCTCACAATTTTGTGGATAATTTGTTAACAAAATTCTAGAAACAAAGCTCAAATGTATGTGTAGTGACTATTCTTACAAATGGTCTTAGTGGATTCTCTTAATTGAATGGTGGGGTAATAACAAGTATAAAAATCAAGCCTGCATTATTAAAAGTGTTATATGGTTACTTGCTTTCTTTATATGTTCCCTACTTTACGAATCACTACAGAATTCGTATCGTCAATCAAGCTTTAATGGAGAATGAAACAACTTTACAAGTAACTAAGCTCCATCTTAACGAAGCACAACATCATATAAAATAACAGAACCTTAAGAGGGATAAAATTAATGATAATATGTATGTCAAGTTGGAGGCCTATTAAACATCACACTCTTCATAAGGCAAATCATAAGATCTTTCTCTTGTATTGTGGTCCTTATAAGGTATTGAACAAAGTAGGATAAGTGACCTAAAAATTACAATTTCCTATTGTGACAATGATTCATGACATTTTCTATGTTTTTAAGCTAAAAAAAGTGTCTGATTTGTCTTCTTTGAGAGTTATTAACCATCATCTTATAGTTGTGCTTTAAGTGCTGATGGATAAGAGAAAAAATAAAGTGGAAACATAGTTATATATTCCACGATGGTTCCTATTACAAAGGCCTATTAGACACTAAACTTTCACCAAATTTGTGCCTACTACTTTACATGGCAATCTCGGTTAAGTTCCCTAAGCAAGACTTAGCCTTCCTTATATGATCATTAAGGAACAAAACCTATTCTCAAATGCCTCATGATGAAGAGTTTAACCCTCACACTTGAAGTAAGAATGCTATGAAAGCAATAAGAAATCAAAGGCAACAATAGCACATAAGAGATATAACAAAAGCTAACCATTATTACTTTAACTGAAAAGTTACAATAGAATGATCTCTCTTGAAGGAATGAGGAGTTAAGCTCAAATGAGCTATATATAAGCACTTGTGGCTTGATGGCCAAGTTACAAATCAAAATCCTAACTGAATTTAATAACTTAGATCATGTCTATCCTTATCAAATTGCATCACATGTCCAATTGGAATTTGACTTTAAAGACTTGTAATTTCATATTTAGATTGGTTTTTGAGTTGTTGTTTTTGGAGATTGAAGTTAAGATATATATCTGAGTTTCTAAACCATCATAGGGGTTGTTATGGGTCAAATTGATAGAGTTTTCATGGCTAATTTTTTGAATTATGACCTCTAATTCAGTGCTTAAATGTGAAATTTATGTGTTGTTATGTTTAATTTGTATGATAGAGGTTAAAGATGGAGATTGGAGGAAGAAAGTGTCTTTTTTGTCCCTCAATAACACCTTGCTAGACCACCATTAAAAGATGAATAGGGGGTCGGTAATAGAGACAGAATTCGACCATCAACAGCACCCTTTAGCCCGTTATTGTACATCGGTGCAGCCCACTATTGAAGGATCAATCAATAATATTCAGCCCAAATCTCCAAGATTGCGGATGTGGCATATCTCCAATTAATGTCCTTGTCTTCTAGCACATTTTGGAGGCTTCTACAACTATAACAACAAACAAATTAACAGAGATTACGCAAAGAAGAAGGGGGAGAACAGATCCGCAAAAGAAAGAGAGAATTCTTTCTTCTCTCTCCATAGTCTTTCACTTAGTCTTTAGCTTCAAACACTTTGTTTTACAAATTTGAATGTTGTTTCTAAGTTTCTGAAGCTTGGTGTCTAAACATATTTCTAAGTTTATAACTCATATTCAGGGAGTTTCTAACTCAGATTACTTGTTATTATGCTCTTCTTTTCGGATTAATCAAACCACTTTTCTTTATGCTTACAACCTTTTATGTTCTTTGATTTTTCTGGAAGTTTGAATCGATTCAGAGGCTATGTTGCATTCCAGATAAAGTTAGGAGTTACAAGACACATCCAAAAGTCTTACAAACCTATTTTGTCCACTCTAAACTTATTATTTCAACCTATTTTTATATATCTATCAAGATATGTTACATAAGTTGTATGTTTTGTATATCTTGATCAATACGTGTGGCTAAATCATTTTAATTGCCAAGGATTGATGTTTATATGATTTAAGAGAGCTTAAAAACATGTTAAAGGTTATGTATTTTGTTTATTGAAGGATTAAACGAACTGATTTTGAGCTGGCTACTTAAGACTAGTTTTTAAGACATGTTAAGTATGAGAAATCATCTTAAATTGTTAGGAAAAATCAATAAGCAACACGAATCAATCCTTACATGACCAAACTTGAATTTTTTGTTAAAGTTAGAGATTTGAGATTAATTTTTCAGAACTCACTTTCTTGAAATTAAAGCCCATTTACTTGATTTAAAGCATAACCAAACTTTAAACAAGATTTAATGGAGAAAAAGCAAAGTCTTAACCATATGGCTTTGTTTTGATCTTATGAAGTAACTTTAATCAGACCTTAAATGTGTTTAAAGCTTAAATAAATCATCAATCATCTATTCCTTAACTAATTTACACATTTGGCAATTTTTAGAATTATTCAGAAGCAATTAAATCATTTTTAAAGTGTTTAAGCCAAGTTAGTCTAATTTAGTAATTTTCATATTTTTAATCAAATTGTTTGAATTTTTTCTAAATAATTGTAATCTGATTAACCTAGTAATTAAGCTAATTTTTCCCCGTGGGATCAACATTCGGAGTTTTAAATTTACTCCATTATATTCCTTTTGCAATAAGTGCACTTACCTTTATTCCGTTAGTGTTTAAAGTAAAACCATTTCAAGATCATTCAAAGTTTTTAAGTTACCTAACCAACACAACAGGGGATTGCTTAACTCAGATTATCACTTTATTTCCTCTATTTTCCAGATTAATCAAAGTTCTTATTTTTATGATCATATTCTTAAATGTTCTTTAATTTTCTTTTAAGATCTTGTGGAATCTGAAGCTATGTTTGTAACGCCCCAAAATGTACCCTAGTTAAAATGATACGTGATTATGAAAGTATATGTGAGTTGGTATTAATGGCTTGTAGTTACTCAATTGGAATTAATTGACCCTATTTAAATGACAAGTTAAGTTGATATATGAAAATTAGAATGACTAATCCTATGACTTGTTCCTTAATATGCATAAAGAAAAAGTCAGAACAGGGTTTTGAGGTATTCTAGACAATTTTTCCCCTTTGTATTTAGTTTCTATAGTATTAACAATCAAACCATTTGGAGTTCTAAATCATGAGATATGAATAAATGACCATAAGTTGCTCCAAAATAAGTGCAGCATCAGGTCACCTTTTTCAACCTTAATTTAGAAGGTCATAGAGCCCCAATTAAATCAAAGTCTCTTCTAGATATATTTACCCATATGTCTTAACTTTTATATGAAGCTAGAATCACACAATTTGAGGGTTTGCAGGCATAGTTATGTCTCAAACAACGTGATTGATTCAAATAAATCTTGGATAGAATTCCACTACACAATCCTCTCTTGTTATATTCAACCAATCCTAGTTAAAATAACACAAAAATAACACCAAAGAAAAGTCTTAAAGTGTTATAAATGTAATCTTAAATGGTGGCAAAGTGGGCTGCATAACTTGGTGTTAAGTGGCATAGTAAGCTAGTGACACCTTGGTGTTAAGTGGCATCTTAATCTAGTGACACCTTGGTGTGTAATCTAGTGACACATAGCTAGTGATGGAGCAAACTTCTACTGGAGTATTCCAGCTCTCTTCATTCTTGTTTTATCTCCACCAAAAATCTCACACCTTCTCTCAATTTCTGCTGGAGTTTGGATCATAAACTTTGTAAGTGCTGGTTGTTTGGAAGCTTGGTTTAGTTGGATTCTTGAAGTTGGATTTGAATTTTAGTAAGGTAAGGGAATAATAAACTTGGTATCATGTTATAACATGTATTTTTGGATGTTTGAAACATATATCTACAACTTTTATGAAGGAATCGAATTTGATTTCTGTTATTAAGGGTTTTGAAAATTGGTTTGAAGTTGAGTTCTGGTTGCTGTCCATGTTTGAGAGTAGTCTATAGTGTTTTAGGTATAACTCTGGGAATAATGAACCAAATTGCATCAACTTTATTTTGTTAGAAACTTAAGACATAGAGAAACATTTGTTTAGAAGAACATCGTGCCTAAAAACCTCAGTTTCTATGTCAAAAGGGCCATACAAAATAGACCCAAAAACTTGTCCTAAAAAACAAAAAGCAACTATTTGAAGAAGATAGAAATTCATCTTCCTCTTTCAATCTATTTTTCATATCTTTAGAGTATTAATTTGAAGAAAATTAAAGAATAAAAGTTGTATATATATGTCTTCTCTTAACCTCAATGAAAACAGCTTAAGAAAAGAGTGACTAAAGCTCGAGTTATGCTTGTTTCCCTAATACTACCTGTGGTAGACTCTTGTGCAGGACGAAATTCTAATTTTAGTCTTCCGATCTATTTTACATATCTTTAGAGCATGAATTTGAAGAAACTCAACGAATAAAAGTTGTATATCCTTTCAAAGGGTATGTGGGTGTTACATTATTGCTTTGCACATCATGTTGAGGAGTTTAAGACTTGTCCAGGAGCTTTCTAATCCTATTTTGTAGCTTCTAAACTAATTATTTCAACTTATATTTTCGGATCTATCAAAGTATGTGGCTTAAGACGTATGTTTTGTATGCTTTGATGATTATGTATGGTTAAATCCATTTTCCAAGTTAGGATTGGTGTTTTAATGTTTTAAAAGAGCTTGAATGGATGAAATAAGGTCTGATTTTGTTTATTGAGGATCTTAAAGTTCTGATTTTGGACTAATTACCTAAGATTAGAGTGAAAGATAATATAGGATTTGAAAAATCTACCTAGGTTGTTGGAAAAATTAATAAGCATCATAAATCAATCAATCAATGACAAAACTTTGATTATTTGTGAGAGGCCAGACCCGAACCCGACCTAATCCACTCAATTGAAGTTCCTACTCGGCGATCACATTTGGCAAGAGCACAAGTAAGGCAATGGCATTAAAATCAACAAATCTTCATCAAGTATCAATTATACCACCATAAATTTATTAATTAACTATTAACATAAATGACTATTTGAACATAAATAATCATCAAAATCAAACACAAACAATTCTAAGACAACATTAACTCTGATACGACTTAATAGGAAATTGATAATCAAACTCAAAATCTTATCTTGCTTAAAAAAATGGTTTGAAACAAAAATAATAAAAGCGTACATAAATCTATGAGTGAAAATTATGGAATTGTGATACTTTTGATTGACCGTATTATGAATTTCTTTTTAATTAGAAGATGAGATTTTAAAGAAAAAAAAGAAGAAGAGTGAAATATAATAATGATAATAATACATCAATTAGGGATCACATCCCTATTTATAATTTTTAACATAATAAATTACCAATTTACTTATCATTAATTAGTATTTTGTACTTTGAGGATTCTACACATTTTATCAATCCCACACTTTATATTTGATTATTGGATTCTTGAATCAAAATTTAATCACTTTAATTAGGTCCTTAAACTTTATAATAGTGACATGTACATAATTATTTTTTTTAATGCATGTACGTGTATTTGTTAATATATATATATGCATATGATATACAATCCAAATTCTAACATTCTGTAAAAATTTTATCACTTTAATTAGTCCTTAAACTTTATAATAGTAACATATACATGATTATTTATTTCAATACATATACGTTTACATGTCTATATGTATTTGTTAATATATATGCATATGATATACAATTCAAATTCTAACATTCTCATCAATTTCCCATGTCACCACATTTTGAACCCTAAAGCCTATGTAATCTAAATCCTGTTTCACATTGAATTAAGTTTGGTTTTTCGTTATCACAATCTATCTATTATTAAAACTACTAATTAGATGAAATCATTCTTGGGAACAAAAGAAGGAAGAAGAAAAAAACCGAAAAAGTAAAATCACACATGAAACATAAGAGCTACATGTTTGGGACAGAATACATATATCCAAAGAGGCACTAGAATTGTATTGAACTGTTTTAGTACAAGAAACATAATTCCTACTTGTATGCTGGCTTCTGTACTTGCATGTTCCATATATCATGTATTAGCATTTTCAAGTTCAGACTAGAAGACCCATCTTCTTCCATTGCTTCTTTTGCCAATCTGTTGAGCTCTTTGGCTTTTCTTCTTCTTTCTTTGCTTTCCTCTCCTGCACTCATTAGCCTCTCGATAGCCTTCTTAACATCTTCCCTTTTGACCAGTACTCCAGCCTTCTCCTCGCGCCCCCATGGCACAGAACATTTTGTTCCAACCTTCACGCCAATGCTTAACACTTCAACAACTAGCTTTTCATTAAGAAACTGATCTCCAAAAAGCGGCCATGTAATCATTGGCATGCCAGCTGATATGGCTTCTAAGGTTGAATTCCATCCACAATGTGTTATAAACCCTCCAATTGCAGGATGTGACAACACCACAACTTGTGGTACCCAACCTCGAAGTATGAGACCTTTCGCTTTGGTCCTCTCCTCAAATCTATCTTCTTTAAGCAATTTCTCTAGTTCCGCTGATCTTTCACCAGCATGTATTACCCAAATGAAAGATTTCTTCGAGGATTCTAAGCCCAATCCAAGTTCCATCAGCTGTGAAGGTATTAAATTGCAGATGCTACCAAGACACGCATAGATTACAGACTCAGATTCCTGTGAATCCAGCCAATTTAGCAAATATTCAGATAGATCATTAGAAGCCTTATTACCTCTATGAAGCATGTCTAAGTTGTCTCGGTTGGATAGGACAACAGGACCAATGGACCACAATTTATCTCCTTTAATCTTTCTGTACTCTTGGAGATACACTGTCTCTAACTCTTCAAATGAATTGACAATCACACCATAAGTTGCCATCTCTGCTGCTTCCATTTCTTTGATAAACTCTTCGTCATCAAAACTGGCTCCTGGCAATTGACTTTTGCTAAATTCGATATGGCCAGGGGTGTCAGGTACAACAAAAGTTTCTGAATCAGACGCAACGCTCTCTAAAACCTGACTAATACATATTTTGTAAAGGCACAAGTTACAAAAGCTAGAAGTTCCATTGAAAGAAACCCTGGGAATACCAAACTTCGTGGCAATACGACTCGTGTATGGAAGACCCCCATCTGAAATTATGCAAGTTGGCCTTGGACTCAGCTCTTCAAACAATTTCTCAACTTGTGGCTGTACCATCCCCCCTGCTTTGAAGAACTGAGGGCCTAAGCCGAGTGAAGGCAACATGTCAAAATTCTCGCACCCTTTTGGTAATCCTGATTCTTCACTTGGGAACTGGAGCTCTTTGATCTTGATATGGAGACCTGACTCGATGGCACGAGCAAGATTTGGTTCAAAACGCTTAGCGTTTATAGGGGTGGTAAAGATAGTGATCATTACGCCTTGCTGTGCTAACATTTTGGCAATATCTATCATAGGGATCATGTGGCCTGGAGCCATGAGTGGAAACACAATGAAGTGGAGTACGCCTTGGGGTATGGTAGACATGGTAAAGGATTGCAATTACGGGAATATACAGCTGGTCTGTGTTGGAGGAATAGTGAGGAAGGACTTCTACACAAGTTTACTGAACTGCGAAAATGGTTGCTGGTTTAGAAAATGATGATAAATTTGCGGGAAGATGCTGTCTGGAAGCCAAACTGTGGATACTCCTTGAATTGAATCAGATTGAAAGTTGCTTGTGTTCGATGAAGGATTTTTATTTGAGAATAAAATGATTGACAAAAATAGAGATAAAAGTAGAGACACAAAACTTAACGTAAGTCTATACGACTACGGTTAAGGAGAAAGCAAAATCCGCTGACCAAAATGAAAAACACAAAGATGCGTAACTGTCACACGTTACACCTTCTTTTTTATCCCCCACACACTGCTTCTACAAAGAGAACCAAGGTATTTATAGACGCTTTCTTCCTCTAGTTACGGTACAGCGAATCAATGATTTGGATATCAATGCGTTTGAAAAAATTGCAACGTCACAATTTAAATGGCACTGAAAATATTAAAAATAAAATAAATATATAAATTTTATGTAAAATATTTTAAAATTAGAATAAAAATTACAAACAAAATAGAGAAATTTTATTATTAAAAAAATTAAAGAATTATAAAATAAAACTATATTATAAAAATACATCGAATATTTTCGTCTCTTTCTATTTTTTTCTCCCTTCTCTCACCTCACTTCTTTCTTGTTTCTACATATTTCATACCTCTTGCCTACAATTTTTTATAGGAAAGAGTGGTGGCTGGTCAGCTAATGACCAGCCACTCCCTTTTTTTTATTGACAATTCTCTCACTTGAAATTTGATTGAGAATCGATTATATTTTCACACCATTCTTTCTATCTTATCGCTTTATGTTGCTTACGTTTCTGTCAGATCGCACGAGGATCGACACTATATAAACTTATCAACGTTGATTGCTTTTATCATAAAATTTGTCAAGTTGTCCATAGTATGAATATTTTGCATATCTACCGTTCTTTGTTCCACTTTTTCACGAATAAAGTGGTAATGAACTAAAATGTTTTTTATCTTTGAATGAAATGTTGGATTCCTTGCAAGATGCAAAGCACTCTGGTTGTCACAATAGAAAAAAATATTTTCTTATTTATATCCGAGTTCCTCCAACATCATCTTTAACCATACTGTTTCTTTACTAGTTTGTGTAACTGCTACATATTCTGCTTCTATTGTTGACGTAGCCACAATTGACTACAATTTTGAAACTCAGTTCACAATTCCTCCAGCTAATGTGAACACATATCCTATAGTGGATTTACTTTTATCAAGATCACCTACATAATCAGCATCAACATATCCTCTAATAATGAAATCTAATCCTCCATAACATAATGCAACATCTGAGGTTTACTTGATATATTTGAGAATCCTCTTAATTGTATTCTAATGCTTTCGACTAAGATTCGCCATGTATCGACTAATCACTCTCACTACATGTGCAATGTATGGTTTTGTACAAATCATAGTGAACATTAAGCTCCCCACTACTGATGCATATGGTACTCGAGACATCTCTATTCTCTCTTCTTCACTACTAGGACTCATACTAGGGGATAACTTGAAATTAATAAGAAGAGAGGTAGAAATTGACTTACAATCTTGCATGTTGAATCGCTGCAAGATATTCTTCGGATAATTCTTCTGATAAAACCAAAATTTCCTATTCTTTTTATTTCGGTGAATTTTCATTCCTAGAATCTTGTTTTTCGGTCCCAAGTCCTTCATTTCAAATTTCTTAGTCAATTGTACCTTCAATTCTTTAATGTGATTATTGTTAGGGTCTGTAACCAACATGTCATCTATGTATAATAACAAGACTATAAAATTATCTTTATCAAACCTCTTGAAATATGCACAAGGATCCGCATTTAGTCTGCTATAACCAAGACTCATGATGAAGGAATCAAATCTCTTATACCAACACCTCGGCATATAGAGATTTATTCAACCATAAACCAAGTTCTCTTTCCCTTTTTCTTCAAATCCTTCTGGTTGGAGCATATAAATTTCTTCTTCAAGATCTTCACGAAGAAATGCAGTTTTTACATCTAACGGCTCAAGATGCAAGTCAAATATAGCACACATTACCATGACTACTAGAACTATAGTAAGTTGAACTACAGGAGAAAATATTTCGTTGAAGTCAATACCTTCTTTTTTAGCATAACCTTTAACCACTAATCTTGCACGATATCGTTCCACTTGATCATCTCCACTCCGCTTGATTTTATAAACTCATTTATTGCCAATAGGCTTTTTTCCTTATGGTAGTGATACCTGCTCCCATGTTTTATTCTTATGCAAAGTTTCAATTTCTTCCTGCTTTGTAGCCATCCACTAAGATGCATCTGAACTATTCATTACTTCTTGAAGAGTTGATGGCTCTCTGTCCTCAGTTAAAAGACAATATGTAATATTGCCCTCCATAATATAATTTGAGTGCCAGCTTGGTTCTCTTCTTATGCGAGTTGATCTCCAAGTATCTAAAACATCATATTCGACTGGTTCTTGCTCCTCGTGCTTTAGTGCAGCTTCAGAAGAATCATTTTGATCAGATTCCCTTACCGTTTATACTTCTGTAGTCTCTGGATTCTCTTTTAAAGTGTCAACAATTTCTACTTGCTATTAATTCTTATCTTCCATAAAAGTATCATCTTTGCTGATAACAATCTTGTGGGCAGTAGGATCCCACAGACGATACCCCTTTACTCCTTCAACATACCCTAAGAAAATGCATCTTTTAGATTTTGGATCCAACTTTGTAGTTTCCTGGGCATTAAACATCATATAAACAAGAATTCCAAATATATGGAGGTTTGAGTAATCCATTGGTCTACCAATCAACATCTCCATCGTCATCTTCAACTCAATTTCATTTGATGGAGCTCGATTCACCACATAATAGGTGGTATTAACTAGTTATGCCCAAAATTTCTTGTCTAAGCCTGAAGTTCTCATCATCGCTCTTGTTCTTTCTAACAGAGTTCTGTTCATCCGTTCTACCATTCCATTTTATTGAGGAGTGTATGCTATTGTGAACTGTCTTTTGATGCCTTCTTACTTACAAAATTCATCAAACTCTTTACTAGTATATTTTCCTCCATTATCTGACCACAAACACTTTATCTTCTTGCCAGATTCAAGTTCCACGCTTTGTAAATTTTGAAGACTGGAAACACGTCTGCTTTTCTTTTGATAGGAAACACCCAACATCTCCTCGAATAATCATCAATAAATGATACAAAGAAATTTGCTCCTCCCAAGGACATCACTGGTGCTTTTCATATATCAAAGTGAATTAATTCTAAAATTTCCTTACTTATGAACTTTGATGCGGTGAATTTCAATCGATGCTGCTTGCTTACGATACAATGCTTATAGAAGGGTAGTGATACCTTTGAAAGACTTGGAAGTAGATTCTTCTCTGTAAGTATTTTCATTCCTTGTTCTGACATATGTCCAAACTTTTTATGCCACATCATCACAAATTTTTCACTTGGACTAGCACAGATGCCTCTCCTTCTTGTAAAGTTGCTCCCTTCAACATGTATAGATTTGTAGCTATCTTCTTTGCTTTCATAATTATAAGTGCTCCTTTAATCACTTTTATAATCTTGTTTTTAATATCAAATCTGAACCTGAAATCATCTAACTATCCTATAGATAATAAATTCTTCTTTAGGCTCTCCACATGTCACACTTTGTCAACAGTTTGAATTGTACCATCATACATCTTTAACTTAATGCCTATTTCAACGATCTTTAGAGCTTGATCATTACAGCTATACACAGATCTCCCAGAGAAAAATTCATACTGATGGAACCATTCTTTTCGAGAGATCATATGAAAAGTAACTGCTGAATCGAGAAGCCATACATCAACAAATCTTCTCTTTACTTCAATAGTTGTTGCCGCTTTACAGACCATTGTGCTTCCATCATCTGAAGTGCTTGCAGTATTTCCTTGAGGAATAGAATCTTTCTTCTTTAGATTCCAGCAATCCTTCTTCAGTTGCCCTTTCTTATCACAATTGTAGCACTTGAAATTCTTCTTACTCCTGGATTTTAATCTACTGTGATTGTGGCTCCCACTTGGGTCACGTTTCATTGGTCTTCCTCTCGTCATAGCCAAAACCTCCGCTTACTGCGAATTTTTCAACCTATCTTCCTTACTTTTATGCAAACTCTCTTCTTCCAGAATAATAGCTGCAATATTATTGAAGACTAGAGTGTCTGTGTTGTTTGTTAAATTGATGATGAGTTGATCATATGAATCTGATAAACTTTGAAGTAAAAGTTTCGCACATTCGCTTATCTCTCTTTTATGCCCCAATGATGTGAGTTGGGAAAATAGAGTATTTAAAGTATTTAAGTGCTCCGTCCCCGAAGTGGATTTCTCCATGCATAAGGTGTATAGTTTCCTCTTAAAAATTTTTTTGTTGTGGAGTGATTTGGCCTCGTACAATTTTGTGAGGTGATTCCATATTTCCTTCGTCGTCTTCTTCTCCTCTATACTGGATAATACTCCATTAGCTTATACTAGGTGAAGATTAACTATAACATTCCCGTCCATCTTGTTTCACTTTTCATCTGTAACTCCAACTGGCCTTTCGCTAATGGCCATCAAATAATTGTCTTTCTTCAAAATTGCCTTTATCTTTAACTTCCATAATGAGAAATTACTCCCATTGAATTTTTCAATTTCGTATTTTGCCATAATCGTCGTTATCACTACTGCTGTATGAATAGTGCCTTTTACAAGGTGAATAATAATCTAACTTATCTTTTGATGTGGAGGATCCACTCTTAGTGACGACTACAAAGCATACAATAAGCAGATATACGCGCTCAAGGCTAGCTCTAATACCACTTGTTGATCAAAAATTGGGACTTGGATAGAGTAAGGTCGTAGTTTAAATGGAACTGAAAATATTGAAAAAAAATAGACACACAGATTTTACGTGGAAAACCCTTAAATTAGGGTAAAAATTACGGATAAGGTAGAATAATTTTTACTACTGAAAAATTGAAGAATTATAAGGAGAAAAACTAGATCACAAAAATACACAGAATATTTTTGTCTCTCTTCTTCTTCTTTTTTGTCTCTCTTCTCTCACCTTCTCTCACCTTCTCTCTCGTTTCTCTGTTCTTTGTGATGATTTGCTCCTTACGTCTCTTGTTTATTTATAGGTAGGAGAGTTTGATGTGGCCAACCATCTTTGACTTCTTTTTTTTTTTTCAATTTTGGTAGGGTGCCTACCATTGTTGACATTTGAGTAGGTTAGTTTTCGCAAAAAAGAATTTCAGTAGGATATAAAAGTATAATAACTTGATAAAACTATAACAAATTGATAAGTTAAGTAAATTAAGTGAAGTAAAAATTTAAGTAAACTTTTTAATTAAAATTAAGCTTATAAGGTAGGCACTAGAGTCCAAAGGGAGTAGATGGTGAGTTGTAGATAAGAATTTGGGAAACATTCGATGAAGAAAGCATTTTATAGGAAATTGTTTGAAGAGAGTGACACCGCCACAACAAAGTGTCTAAAGGAAGATCTCAGAAATTATATGTCGTGAAAACTGGGTTGTCTCATGTTGCAATAATCTTAGGAATATCCATCCTCTTATAACAACTTTATATTATTATTTTTTTTGTTTTTTTTCCTTTTTCTTGCTGGTTTGTATAAGACAAAATGACAG
Organism: Pinacopodium congolense; assembly: GCA_028565735.1. Classification (NCBI taxonomy): domain Eukaryota; kingdom Viridiplantae; phylum Streptophyta; class Magnoliopsida; order Malpighiales; family Erythroxylaceae; genus Pinacopodium; species Pinacopodium congolense. The sequence continues at coordinate 17,191 of JAOXYD010206274.1, forward strand.
TCAACTTCGTTTGTCGAAATGGCCTTCAAGTGTCCTTGGGACCAGCATGCAGATCAATCTTCTTGAGGACCGGTTGACTTGTGAAGATACGAAGGTGCGACCCACATACAATGTTCAAATTGTTAATATCAATTCATTTGAATTTTTATTTAATTTTAAATAATTTATTTAAAAGACGTTGTTTGATTTTAAATTGATTTATTGAAGAATGTATTCAGAATATATAATTTATAAGATATCATATGACATGATAATTTTAGACATTTTCTATTCCAAAACTTTGAATCTAGCCTTACTTTATGTATAGAAACATTATATATATATATAGCTCTCTCTCTCTCTTATTCTTCCATTTAGGAAATTTAAGAGAACCTGTAGTCTTGCTAAAAAGGTCTTGGTCTTTTAATCTCCAATTGAACTGGTTCTTTTAAGGCCTTTTGAACTTTCCTTTTTGATCTTATTCTTATATAAGTACTTTTTTCCGCTAATGTAAACATAATTGGGTTGAGTTTTGGACCTTTTGGTAGGCTTGAGCTGTTTACTCAGAACTTAATTTTATGTTCTACAAAAAATTCGAAGACACAATCATACTCCATTATGATTAAGAAGTTTCGAATTCAAATGAGAATATGAATATTATAGAACGGGAAAAGACAAAGATCATTATCCAATTTACATTTATTTAATGGTGAAAAACCATATTGTAATACTCAACGATGTAAATTTGGGAGGAGAAAATAATAATGGTGTCTCTCTCCCTTGATATTTAAATGTCAACCATTAAGATCGGGAGTCTTGGGGCCATAATTGTTGGGCCACACATTATCTTCTTCTTCTTCTGCTAGACGACGAAGTGTCTCGAGCTTCCTGGCCTTGCTGTCTACAGTCACAAATTCATGCATTAATTTTAGGGCTTGTTCATTTATAATTTGGTTTTTATTTTTTTCTATTTTTATAATATAAAAATTGAAAAAATAGTAAAAAAATAACACATAAATACAATATTAAAATCTAAAAAAAGCATAACAGAAACCAAAAAAACATACAAAAATAGAAATAAAAAATAAAAATCAAAAGCTAAACTAAACACACTTTAATAGCTTTATATAATTTATAAGTTTTAGAGTAATAGGTTTCAATAATTTATAAGTTTTAGAGTAATCATTTATACAATATATATGGATTTAATTACATCATCCTCGTTTAATGCTATTGGTGACCATACAAATAATATTACCTAATTTTTCTCTATATATTTAAAATTATTTAGTAATATGTAAAGAATAATGAACAATATTATTTGTGATGATGTATAATTATAGGAGTGTTATCAAATATATATAAATATAAAGGTGTCAACCTTTTAGTAGGTGACCTTGTAAAAAAATAATTGTAGGTGACCATGTAAAAAATTATTGCACAACATAGTAAATGCTCTAAGAAGTGATAATAAGTGAGATTGTGCTATTTATTTGTTGACTCTTTAAGCATTGCTAGTGCCACTGCATATTTCAGATATTACCAATCTAAGTAAATCAAATAACCAAAGCAACTATATACTTACCGGCACTGCGAAGAAGAGGCACGACTGTTCTTGGATGATCCCTAGACGCCATTGCAGAGACCAGAAGGAGAACGACTGTTAAGAAAACTCCCAAGAGACGTAAAAAATGCATGTTTTTGGTCAGGTTAGCTTGAAAGTCTTACGTTAATAAAGCTTAGCTCACTTATATATATATACAAACTACTCTACAGGTTTTTCAATGCATTCTCCGTCTGCTCGCGTGCAAAGACTTTCACGTCCATTATCTCTGCCATTTTGGTCTGGGGATTAACAGTACCAACATCCGTGACCAGTTAAGATGAGATCAAATTTCCATTCTTATGAAGTTTCCGTGTTATGAGACTGACACTAATTCTACCCTGAGGTTGGTTCACCTGATCCATTGTTCCCCACTACTTTGACTGAGCTGCTTGAGAAATTTTATCCACCAATGTTTTCAACTACTACGTTAGAAATAATATCTTAAATCGCTTTTTTTTTTACCATTAATAACAATAGAATGATGTCATCACCTTACCAATAAAATAATCCAAAATTCAAGAGAACTAAACAGAGAATTCATCAAATTAATGATATAATGAGAAAAGAGGTTAAAAGTTTCTTTCTGCCAAAGTTTAAAATCTTATGAACCTTTTATTGATTTTAAATGTATAAGCTACAATGATGGCACAGCGGATTTGGTGCGAACTTTAACAAGGTAATTGACGCGTTAAGACCAAAATTTGAAATACACTTGATGCTAATATATCACACAAGAGTTATAATAATTTAGGATTTTGTAAAATGATGAGTTTAAAGCATATTTATAGAGTGTGATATTAGGTTATCGATGACATATAATTACTAGTGTATATTTGGAGTATCTTTTCAACTATCAAAGAGATACTAATAATGACTTAGATGTTGTGTACTACATATTGCAAAAGAAGTTATATGTGATTTATTTCCGAAGAGTCTGTGTTCTTATTGTGATGAATCGTGAGAACTTATTAGTGGTGTTAGAATGACCATATATGTTCCCATTACTCGGGGTGAATTATCCGAGGTTAAATCTATTTATTTTTATAATTTTTTTAACCTAATAGATATGTACTAGATGATTTTGCATATTTTTTAGGAATTAGAGTACACAATGCAAGCGTGATTATCTAGTGAATTTTGATTTTTAAGTAAAGAGAGGATTATGTTTGTTAAATTATTGTTATTGAATTATATGAATTTAGCGTGTTATAACCTTGACCTAAATGCGAGGTTTAAATCTAGACAAATACGAGTTTGTTAGGTAAGACACCTCATTGTATGAGTTTAACTGACGCATCAACATGATTGTTGTGTAAAATTTGTAAGTTACTTATAATATGACTGATGTATTATAGAAAAATTGATTGTAACATATAAATACAACATTGAATATTTGTTTTTCATATTTATTTTTATAATTTTTTTAACCTAACAGATATGTACTAGATGATTTTACATATTTTTTAGGATTTAGAGTACGTAATGGAAGCGTGAGTATTTAGTGAATTTTAATTGTGATTTTTTAAATTTTGATTTTTAAGGGCCGTTTCATTAAGTTTTTAGTTGTGATTTTTAGTTGTAGTTGTTATATTTTTGTATTAAAATTTGTATATTTTTATAGATTTTTGTATTATCTGTCTTAATTTCTGTACTGTATTAATTTGTTTTTTTTATTTCTGTGATTTTTTTATTGATTTTTGTGTTTAGAAAATCTAAAAATCAAATCTGAAAACAAAATCTAATTCAAAGAGCCCTACGTAAAGAGAGGAATGTGTTTGTTAAATTATTGTTATTGAATTATATGAATTTAACGTGCTATACCTTGACCTAAATGACAGGTTTGAGCATATGTGCCTGACTATTGGGTAGCTTAGATTCAGGAAGTTACAATATCTGAAAAAAAAATTTAATGCATTTCAATTTCATTAATCACCATCTACAAATTAAATATCGCTTTCTATTTAGGGTAGGTATGGGATAATATGTCCTTGGCCAATAAAATGATATTAGTCTCATGGTAGCATTGAATGATAAGTCTAGATCAAGAATGATATCATAATTATATCATAATTTACTTCATCTTAACGTTTTGGCTTGATGACAAGTCCAACTAAAGCCTTTTTTATCATGAAGATAATACTAGATCTATTAATAATCTTCTTTTTTAGAAATTTACTATTCTCTTTACGTACGACGGTGAAAGTTTAAATCATTTTCCTACTTCAATTGGATGCAAATGTGTTGTTTTTAATAGTTTCAAATAGTTTCA
>JAOXYD010206291.1:0-21042 GCA_028565735.1 Pinacopodium congolense
GTTGATAGTTTGAGTTTGCAAAAAGTTTTTAATACCCAATTCACCCCCCCTCTTGGGTGCCATAGGACTTACAAATACTTTCATTAATATAAAAAATAGAGCAAATAATGAAGTAATCTGAGTTAAGAAACGCCCTAATATGATTTCCAAGCTCAGATATATGTCTTAATAGCAAGATCCAACATTTTACAAAGTAGAAACAACTTAAATCGAAGTTCTAAGTGTTTGAGACATAAGAACATTAAGAAATCTCAAGAGAAAAGCTAAGAACCTAAAGACTTCAAAATCTCGTCTAAATTAGCATGTGTTCTCTCTCTCTCTCTCTCTCTTTTTCCCCTCTCCAGAGGCTCTAAGATATTAACAAGGGCCTTAATTGGGAGCATGCCTTAGCCGGAATGTGAAGATTTGTTGGCTGATCTGCTTGTCTATGACTAACGATAGGTTGACTCGAAGAACAACAATGTCGTTTAGTCAACATCACCGTTGATAGTTTGTTTTTAACTGCTTCAACATGGGTTGCTAGACCTTCAATGGGGGTCATTTTAAACCACTATTGAACGTCTAAAAATGGCATTTCTTCCACATTCATGCTCCAATATTTAATTATTATCAACCATTTGCAAATTAAATATTATAAAACATAAATTTAACATTTAGGCAATAGATTAAGGGTCAAAATTCAATAATTAATCATGGAAAACTCAATTAATTTAACCCCTAACAATTTCCCCACACTTAAGCCATTGCTTGTCCTTAAGCAAATCAATAAATCAATTTTCTCAAAATAGTATATAATCATAAGAAAATCAATCTAAGATAAAAAAACATGATTATTGAAAATGTTTTCTTAATGTTTAAAAAATAATGACTCATCGAAGTATTATATAATCAATTAATCACATCAAATTGCAAATGTTCTTAAATTATTTCATTCTTTTTCAATCTTAAACTTCAATAAAAAAAATGAATTCTGTTTGTAAAAGGCAAATATACTGAGTTTAATGCATCAAAATTAGACCTCAAATGGAACCCATACCATGCAGCATCCTGTATAAAACATCAAAAGCCTTCAACCTCATCTTATTAAGGCTACTAGCTCTAGGTTCCAAGTTAACACTTAGTTTTCCTATAATGAGATGCTCTTTAACTTCTAATGTAGTAGTAGTAAATCCCCCTAAGGTTCTCCTTAAACCCAAGGTATCTCGGGTAATAACAATAGAAAAATTGAGGTCGGATGAAACTAGAACTCTATGAAAAGTATCCTTGACCTTTATATACACATCCCCTTCATCTGGTACTCCTAATAACTTTGAAATGAAAGTGTGAGTAATATAAATAGGAGTACCTTAAACTATGGACCTAATTTCAATAGTGTTGGCCTCATCCTTCCACTTAATTTTTGCGAAGAACTTGTGAACTGACATTAGATAGTATGGCACACTGAAAGTAAGTACTAACTCCTAGGCTAAGGTTGTAAAAGCATTAGTGATGCAAAACTCAATCTTCAAGTCCAAATGAATCTAGCGCTCCATGATAAATTCATTGATCTTATGTGCATGGAACTAGTTGGACTTTTCTCGAGTCATAAATACGTTATAATCAAATGTGGACCTTTTATAAGAAGGTTGTTCAATAGATGTCCTAGGCACCATATGTTGGAAAACTATTCATGAAACACATTGGAAAGAGTGGACAAAAATTAAAAAAGTTAGAAAATTTTTCTCATAAGGTTAGTTGGAATATTCCACTCATTAGAATATTTTCAAAATTCCAATAAAAGATTTATGGCTTAAAAATTGTATAAATATAAATATAATGAAACTTTTAACATAATTATACCAAAATCTAAGAAAATGGAGGCCTAAAATGACCGAAAATTGGAAAAGGTACTTGTAGTAGTGAATAGTGGACAATGAAGTGTTTTAGAGGATTTTTTAGAGATTTTAGGAAGAGATATAATCTTGTAAAGAATGAAAATTGAGAGAATTAGAGACTAAAAACATATAGTTCAGTGGAGAAATAAGTGAGTTATGATATTTGAAATGAAAAAGACGTGAGATGAATAATGACGGTGAGAGGAAGAAGGAGAAGAAAAAAAATTATGTCATTTTTATGTCTTTCATAACCTTCAACGGTTGTTTATGGGTCTTATAACGACATTTTTTAAGGATGCTTAAACCACCGTTATTGCTCATGAATTGTGAAAATCAACAGTGGTTTAATAGTCTTTAACGGTGGATCATTAGACCACCATTAATAATCTGTTGAATATTTAAATACATAATTTTGACCCTAAGACTTCATTAGATTCCTCCTAAGTGAAGTCCTAATTTTAATACAAAATTAAAAGGATTTTTCATCGAATTTCTCTAAAATTAAAACTTTAAACTTTAAAAATCACAAAATTCATGTCAAGAATCAATGAAACACTAAGGAAAGCATAGAAACACAAAATAAAACACTTGAAAAGGCTTCAATTCACTAAATTAAGGTCTTACCACATAAAAGAAAATAAATTCACTCACAATTAACTAACTAACAAGATAATTCTTAGTTTATTGAGGATCAAAAAGTGATAAGAGTCTCAGCAAACTCCTTAACTAAACTATGAACATTTAATTTTTCCCTTTTCCTAATCACTTTGAAATTTGAGTTACCCTTGGTTTCTTCGTTTTATCTAAATGGATAAACTTTGGTTACTTCATAGGGGCATGTCCATCTTAATCTTAGCTTACTAGGTTACAACTTTAATCTTGAATTAAAAATCAAGGCATTGTCACTAACTTGGATCTCCCTTTAAATGACATACTATCATGCGATCGTTTGACTTGATCTTTATAAAATTCAGAGTGTTCATAAGCATCAAGGCAGCACTCATCCAACTCTTTCAATTGCAAAAGCCTTTCTTCACCTACTTTTTTAGTGTAAAAATTTCAAAAAATTAATGGTATAATATTTATAATGCTCCAACTCAATAGGTAAATGACAAGCCTTTCTAGAAACCAAATTATATGGAGACACTCTTACGAGTATCTTAAAAGTAGTTTAGTAAGCCTAGAATGCTTTATCCAACTGTAATGACCAATCCTTTCTCAAAGTGCTAACGGTATTTTCAAAAATTCTTTTAATCTCTAGATTTGAAATCTCAACTTTGTCGCTAGTTTGAGGATGATAAGTGTAGTTATCTTATAGGTAACACCATATTTATCAAAAGTGACTCAAATTGTTTATTACAAAAGTGTGATGTCCCATCACTTATGATTGCTCTTGGGTTCCAAATCATGTGAAAAAAGTTTTTCTTCAGAAAGTGAACTACACCTCTTGCATCATTAGTTGGAAGTACAAGTGCTTCAACTCATTTACTTATGTAATCAACAGCCACAAAATGTATTGGTTAAAGTATGATGTAAGGAAAGGTTCATAAAGTTAATACACAAAACATAAAAAATTCACATACTAAAATATTATTTAGTGGAATTTTTTATCTCCTAAATAAATTTCCAACCCTTTAGCCATTGTCACAAGATTTGACAAAGTTAAATGCATCTTTAAACAAGGTAGGCCAATAGAAACTGCACTCTAACACCTCATGTGTAGTCATAATAGGCCTAAAGTGTCCTATAGTCTCTCAAGAATGACAATGACTTAAAAATGAAGGGTACTTCCTCTACAGATATGCATATCCTAATAATTCCATCAGCACATATCTTGTATAAAAAAGGATCATACTAAATATATCTCTTAATCTCTAAAAGGAACTTCTTATTTTGTTGATATAAAAAATCAGGAGGTAAATATTACGAGCCAAAGAATTCCCAATATCCACATACCAAGGTAAGGTAAGCATGGCTACCAAATGTTCTTTAGGGAAGATGTCCTAAAAGTCTTGGTTTTCTCCTTACTCCATCACTTCTTCACTTAGATGAGACAAATGGTCAACCAAGAAATTATCTTTTCCTTTCTTATCTCTGATTTCAATGTCAATTTTATGTAAAAGAAGAACCTATCAAATCAACAGTGGCTTGGTATCTGGTTTGTTCATTAAGTAGTTAAGAGCAGAATGGTTCGTATAGACTATAGCCTTTGAAAATATTAAATAAGACTGAAATTTATTAGAAACAAAAAGACGACAACTAACATCTCCTTCTCAATGGTGGTGTAATTTCTTTCAACATTATTCAAGGTACTACTTGGATAATAAATTGGATGAAAGATCTTACCATGGCTTTGCCAAAGAGCAGTACCAACTTTAAGGTCACTTGCCTCGAAAATCAATTTGAATGGAAGAGACTAATCAAGTGATACCAAAATAGGTGCACTAGTGAGTTTCTTCTTTAATAACTAGAAAGAAGGCACACATTTATTATGGAAATTAAATATAGCATCAACAATTCAGGAAAGGGCTTAGATATCTTGTAAAAATCCTTGATAATAGCATGTCTTAAAAAACTTTGAATTTCTTTAATTGAATTAGGTGGTGGAAGTTGAGCAATAACTTCAAATTTTGCCCGATCTACTTCTATTCTCTTATTTGAGATCTTATAACCCAATAAAATGAAATTTATTCAAATTTAAGACTAATTTGATCTCCTTACATCTTAATACCTTTCCCAAATTTTCTAAACTTGCAATGAATTATATGCAAACAATAGAAAAGTCATCTATGAAAAATTTGATGCAATTCTTAATCATGTCTGTAAAAATAGTTACTATACAACACTAGAAGGTGGTAGGAGCACTACACAAACCAAAAGGCATAAATCTATATGTGAAAGTTCCATAAAGACAGGTAAATTTTGTCTTTTCCTTATCTTCAAGAGCAACAGGAATTTGCAAATAATTGTTATACATATATAAGGAACAATGAAAGTTATACCTACCTAATATTTCAATAACTTGACTAATGAAGGGTAAAGTAACGTGATCCTTTTGAGTGACGTCGTTTAGCTTGTGATAATCAATACACATACAACATACCATAACTTTCCTAGTGGTATTCAATTCTTTGTGCTCGTGCTTCATCACAATAGTTCCCCTTCTTAGGTACCACTTGGTAATTGTGTTTTTAAACTATGATCTAGGTTGTTTTTAGGTCTTTTAAGTGTTGTTTATGTGCTTTAACCCTTAGTTAGTTTGATAGTTTGCATATTTGTATTGTTTAATGTTTGAGAGAAAACTTTGAGCTTTTTTGACAAATGGATTGATGTACTTTGGTGGTTGGACAGGTGCCTTAGATGACCATTAAGCATATTTGTAGCCAAAAGATGGCTATAAAATTTTGGGGAGAGTGAAAGCAACATGTGAAGAGCTTGTAATTCAAATTTTCAGTCAATTGGAGGTTCGAAGAAGGAGTTATGGCCAAAAGAATAAAATGTGTAGAAAGTTGGAAACCAGCTGGCTTGGGTTTTTATTACCTAGGACCCTACCTTTTGACATATTTAAGAGTTAAAAACCTTTGGAGTCTCCACACATCATCATGGAATATGCCAAAGGAGGCAAAGAATGTTTTTTTATGGGCACCTAAAAGAGAAAACTCAATCTACCTTGGGAATCATCAAGAAACACCAACACCCAGATTTTCCAGCATCCTAAGAGTGAAGAGAAGGGTTTTAAGTTTCATCTAGCCATATTCTTTTCTCTGCTTACTACTTTTTTGTATGGGAAATATGATCATTGATGGGTTTGTTTTTGTTATGAGTGGCTGACCTATTTTTTGGGATTACTCTTGAACTATTTTGTGAAACATTTTCTTATTGATTCAATGAATATATATTTTTTATATTTATTATGCTTCAACCTTGTAATAAATCAAGAGAGTGAGTCTGGTAAATCTGTGTTAAATTGTACCACCAGATTTGGCACCCAATAGACCTATAAACATCATACTTTCAAGTGGTTAAATAGAGATCTTAGCTACTTGATTAATTATATATAGGATTGCTTCACATTTAGTTGAAGATTTAGGAAAGGCTATGTAAGTCGAGACAATGCATGATTAATTCTATATTATTTTAAATAGGGATAGCTAGCTATACCTTAAAAGAGGGTAATTAAAATTTAGGAAATCTTAGGTCAAGTATAATTGAATCAATAAGATAAGAGGAAAATAAAATAGAGATAGAAGTAATTCCTAATCTTAAACTATGGTTATCAAATTCATGTTCTTTACCCCTTTGTTTTTCTTTTTGATAAAATTTGCCCCTTTGTTTTTCCATTACTAGTTCGCTTAATTTAAGTTATTATTTTTTGAGATTGTGTCTTAAACAAATTTTAACCTGAATTGAGTGGTCACTAAATACAATCCTTGTGGGACAATATTTGCTTATACTACAAGTTATGATTCATGAACTTGTGGTATTTAGCATAAAACGAGTTTTTGACTAACAAGGTTTTGGCGCTGCTTTGGAGATTGATATTTTAACATCTTATTTAGTTTGGGTGATTTTAATTAAAGGGTTTTTGATAGTTTTCCTTGTGTATTTGTAGGTACATGAATACAAGGAGAAATAGAAGGTCTAACGAGCTAATTAAAGAAGAGTTTTCTAATATCACAAGGTACGAGTGAGAGTTAAGAAGAGTTAAGTGTCGATAAAGGATTCAAATAAATATAATATAAGAAGGTGAATAGGGAGGAGGCTAGAGGACACTCATGGACTTCATTAGGCCTAGATTTAATGCTAATTAACAAGGGATCACAAGGCCTCCCATACAAGCAAAAAACTTTAAGATTAAGCTATCTCTCCTGAACATACTTCAGTCTAGTGTTTAGTTTTACGCGTTGGAAAATGAAGACTTCAAGGCTTATCTTATGAATTTCCTAGAGATTTGTGATGCTTTGTGGTTTAATGGAATGTCCGATGTTGCTGTAAGGTTAAGGTTGTTCTCTTTTACATTAAAAGATAGAGCTAAGGGGTGGTTGAACTCTTTCAACTTATAATATGTCACTACATGGGAGCAGCTATCTTAAGCTTTCCTTGCCAAGTACTTCCCACTGATTAACGCAAAAAGGATCATCAAGGATATCAAAAACTTCTAGAAAAGTGATGGGGAGTTGTTGTACAAGGCTTGGGAGCAATTCAAAGAGTTATAAAGAAGCTATCCACATCACAACCTTCTAAGGGAGTTCCTTTTGCAAAATCTTATAGTGGGGTTAACTAGAGCACAAGAGGAATCATAGATGCAGTAGCAGAAGGGTCATTGATGAGAAAAACTATACATGCAATTCATAACCTCTTGCAAGAGATGGAAAACAATATTTTCATGTGGTCTAATGACAGGAATAAACAAGGTTCTAAGGAAAAAAAAAAGGTATGATCCCAATTGATTTAGTGATAACTCTACAAGCACAAATTTTAGCTCTCATCAAGCAATTGAGCAACATGCAATGAGCTTCCTTGTCTTTAGTAAAGGCCATGTAACTGTAGTATGAATTATGTGGACTAGACAAACATGCCACCACGGATTGTTTCATGATGGAGACTAGTTGGACGAAGCAAGTGAATTATCTTGGAGGAAAACAAAGAGGTAACAATACTTGTTCCAATAATTATAAATTTTTCTTGGAATCCTAACAATGCAGGTGGCCAAGTGAGAGTATAAGGTCTTCCTAGGTTTCAACAAGATTAACTTGGATCTTTGGAGCACAAAATAGATATGTTAAGTGATGTCTTGGGCTCTAAGTTTTCACGTCAAGAAGATGGCCAAAAGAGGATGTTTGAAGTCCAAGGGGAGAGTTCAAAAAGGATGGAGGCATTTTTTACCAAATTATGAAGAACCATGCATCATCCGTCTATAATTTGGAGGTTTAAGTGAGGTATTGTTAATGCTTTGTCATCTAGGCTAATCCAAGGGAATAACTAAATGTGATTACACTTAGGAGTGGCAAGCAATTAAAGGAGTCAAGTGTGTAAAAGTAGAACCAAGTGAAAGAGAAAGGAAAGGAGAAAGAAGAATAAAAGGTAGAAGAGAAAGAAAAAGAAGAGCCATACATCCCTCCACCACCGTATAAGTCTAAGATTCCATATCTATAAAGGGTGAAGCAACATCAAGTGGATGTATAATTCTCCAAGTTTTTGGATAAATTGAAAAAAACTCCAAATCAACCTGTCTTTCATGGAAGCATTGGAGAGCATATCCAAGTATGCCAAATTCTTAAAAGATATCTTAACTCATAAGCACACTTAGGAAGACAACCAAACGGTAGCCTCAATAGAGAGTTATAGCTCCATCTTCACTAACCAAATGCCTTCCAAGTTATAAGATCCAGGGAGTTTCACTATACCTTGTGTTGTTGGTAATTTGGAACTTTCTAAATGCTTATATGAATTAGGGGCAAGTATTAACTTGATGCATTTATCCATTTTCAGGAAATTGGGACTAGGAGACGTCAAGCAAACCTCAATGCTCATACAATTGGTGGATCAATTCATCAAACGACCATACGGAATGGTAAAAGATGTTTTGGTAAAAGTGGAAAAATTTATAATTCCTGTTGCTTAGTTGTGTTGGATTTTAAAGAACATAGGAATTGTCTTTTTATTTTATGTAGGCCCTTCATGAATACTGGTAAGTCATTAGTTGATGTGCATGAAGGAAAGTTGGTATTAAGAATTGAGGATGAGAAGGTTGAGTTTAATATGAGTTAATCTTTGAAGAAGCCGGTGGAAGGTACTCTTTTCATGAAAGTTGATATTGTGAATGAAGTAGAAAAGAAAGTTGAGGAAGTTATATAAGTGCAAAGAGATGAGAGTGTGAACCAAGAGGAGTTGTGTAAGGAGGTTGAGCAAGATATGTTAGAGAGAATAGATGCTCCCACACCACCCTCCATCTTAAAGCCACCCACACTAGAATTGAAACCCTTACCTTCCTACTTTAGATACACTTTCTTAGGTAAGGATCACACCCAACCCATCATTATATTCAATCAAGTTGACTTGAAGCAAGAGGAGAAAGTGATTGAGACCATCAAAAATAGTATGATAACTATGGGGTGGAAATTTTATGATATTAGAGGCCTTAGCCCCAATCATAAAGAATGATGTAAGATAGTGAGGGAATGGTAAAGAAGCTTAAATTCAAATATTCAAAAGGTTATCAAGAAAGAGTTTAAGAAGCTTTTGGATCCAGTGATTATATACCCAATTTTGGATAATGAATGGGTGAGCCCAGTTCAATATGTTCCTAAGAAGGGAGGCATCACTGGTTAGAGAGTATGCATAGACTATAGGAAGCTCAATTTAGCCACTAAGAAAGACCAGTTCTCTTTACCTTTATAGACCAAATGATTGAGAAGGTAGCAGGGCATGCCTTTTATTGTTTCCTTGATGGGTATTCAGGGTACAACTAAGTTTTCATCTACTTAAAGGACCAAAAGAAGACTATATTCACTTGCCTTTATAGGAAATTTGCATATAAAAAGATGCCATTTGGTCTTTGCAATGCACTTGTAACATTTCAAAGGTGCATGATGGCCATACTTTTGGACATGAATGAGGACATCATGGAGTTATTTATGGATGAATTCTCTGCTTTTAAAGATTCTTTTGACCACTGTTTATTTAAATTGGATAAAGTTCTTCAAAGATGTGAGGAGTCCTATTTAGTTTTTATTTAGGAGAAGCACCATTTCATGGTCTAAGAAGGAGTTGTCTTAGGTCATAAACTCTCATACAAAGGGATTGAGGTGGATTAAGCTAAGACCAAAGTGATTAAGAAACTCTTGCCTCCTTCCAACATCAAGGACATTTGAGCATTCCTTGGCCATACAACGTTCTATCGATAATTTATTAAGGATTTCTTACTCATTGCTAAACCTTTGATTCATTTTGTAATTAAAGATGTACCTTTTGAGTTTGAAACCAATTGTTTATATGCTTTTGCTAGGTTAAAAAAGACATTCATCTTGACTTCACTAGATTGGTCATTGCCCTTTGAGATCATGTGTGATGCAAGTGATCACGTCATCGGTTGTATGCTTAGGTAGTATAAGGAGAATAAGCTACATGCCATTTACTGTGCAAGAAAGAACTTTACTGGTGCATAATTAAACTACATTACTATCGAGAAGGAATTGCTTGCAGTAGTATTTACTTATGAAATTTTTTTTCCTATCTTTTAGGCTCAAAAGTTATTGTATTAACAAATCATGTGGCATTGAGTTACCTTTTTTCTAAGAGTTTGACATTGAAATTAGAGAAAAAAAGGTAATAGAAAATGTAGTGGAAAATCACTTATAATGACTTGAAGGAGGACATCACAAAGAAGAAGAGGAAATCAAGGAGAATTTTGCAGATGAAGTTTTAATGATAGTAACAAATCCTTTTATTCCTTGGTTTGCTAACATTGCAAACTAACTTTCAGGTGGCATTCTTCCCGCTAATCTATCATACTAATAAAGGTTTCTTGTTTCAATGTTCTTGTGTTTATATGGGATGAATCATGATATATAAGATATGTGTTGATGGTTTGATTCATAGGTGTGTTCTATAAGAAGAAATGCTTGAAGTTTTGACTTAATGGCATAGCTCCATTCATACAAGACATTATAGAGTGAACAAGATAGTTGCATGTACATTGGAATGCAGATTCTATTGTCCAGGCTTGTTCAAGGATGCTAGGGAGTTTGTATTGCATTGTGCTAGGTTCCAAAGAGTGGGTAACAATTCAAAAGAAGATGAAATTCCACTCTTAAACATCATGGAGGTAGAAATGTTTGATGTATGGGGATTAGACTTCTTGAGACCATTCCCATCCTCTCTAATTAAGTCTTACATTTTAGTTGGAGTTGATTATGTTTCTAAGTAGGTTGATACTATAGCCACTCCCAAGAATGATGGCAAGGTGGATTAAAGGTTTATCAGGAATATATTCAACATGTTTGGAGTACCTAGAGTGGTTATAAGTGATGGAGGAAGTCACTTTTGCAATAAACCCTTCGATTCTCTTTTATAGAGATATGATGTTCACTCCATATAGATTTGTGTATGGAAAGGCTTGCCACTTAGCTTCAAAGTTGGAACATAGAGCCTATTGGGCAATTAGGAAGTTGATTTTGGATTGGAAACTAGCTGGTGAGAAAATTCTGCTACAACTTGATGAATTAGAGGAACTAGGTATGATTTTTATGAAAATTCCAAGTTATAAAAGGAAAGGATGAAGAAGTAGCATGATACTCACATTAAGAAGAAGAAATTTAAGAGTGAAGACTTGGTGCTTTTTTTCAACTTAAGATTTTGTTTAGTTCTTGGAAAGCTCAAGTCAAGATGGGGTGGAAAAGGTCATTCAAGTGTTTGATCATTTAGCATTGGAATTGGAAAATAACCAGGGTAAAACCTTCAAGGTCAATAAGAACCGATGTAAGCTTTACCTTGGAGGAGAATTGTCACATGAAAGATAAGTAATTTCTTTCATTTACTTTACTTTTTTATGATTGAATTGAAGTTTTGGTCAAGCTCATGACCTTAAATAAAGCATGTTGTGTCTAGTTCTTAGGTTGTTTATTTTGTTGATTCAAAATTCTTAACTTGTTTTCTATATTCTCTTTGTCTTTTCTATTTTTTTTAGTGTGCTCTTTTAAGTTTGATTAATGTTCCTAGGTTGATTTTGATGTTAATTTGTGAGTTTAAAGATTTAGAGTGAGTTAGCATTAAGTGGGAGGTCATTTTTTCCAAAAATAGGCCAAAACAGAGGAAACCCTTTATCAAGCATGAGGGTGATAGAAAATCACCAACACTCTTTATCACAATTGTGTAGGATTATGATTATGATAGGTGAGCTTGTAGACTCTGTAGTTATCTCATCAAAACCTTGGTTTTCTCCATTCCTTTCATTTCTTTCTTATTCCATCCTCTCTCTTTAACCCTAATCGGTAGCCCAAATCATTTTTAAAGCCTCCTCACTCAATTTTAATCCTTTTTCATCAAATCCTAGTGAGTTTGAGTTTTCCATCAAAATTTTTGGATTTATGCAGTTTTCATCTTTTTTTTCCCGTTCTTTGCTTCTTTTCATGCATACGTTTCAATAGATTGGCTATTTTGCTTCTCTTTTTAGATTTCTTACTTTGTGTGTGCTAGTTTGTAGGTGTTTGCCCTCTATGCCTCCAAGAATGAAGACCCTTTGTAAAAAATATGTCCCTCTAATTCAAGCTAAAGTTGGTGGGCATGGAGTAATGGATATTTCTGAACAATATGGAGCTCCATTCCCCATCTTTTCCAAGGAAGAAGGTGAGAGTTATACCCTTATTAAAGATAGAACCATTCTTGTGCCTAGGTATTTCAATTTTGATCTCTTGGAAAGAATGGAGCTTAAGGACAAAGTGTTGAAATTGAGTAGAAAAGGTGGTTGGGAGATATTTGTTAAAATGGATTATCCTGTACATCAAGAACTTACACTTGAAGTTTTCACCTCATTGTATTACGAATCCATGAAACCAAATGTGTTTTGGTTTAGGTTAAGACTTCAAGCTCACAATTTAGATGAAAATGTACTAAATAAGGTTTTTGATTTTCTAAAAGCTTATTTTCAAGATTCCCACCAAGATATTTCAGTCATAATCTATTGGTGATACTTAAATGATTTCTTGATTTCAATGCTCATAATGATTTTTACGAATACATTCTTAACCAAAAACATTTGCTATTGCATAAGTTTATATGTTATGCTATTTTCACCAAGAATCAAAGAAACAAATGGTCTACTATAGAGATATTATTTTTTTAGTGCATACATGAAAAGATTAAGCTTCACATGTATTTCTACATTTTTAAAGCTTTGGTGCAATTTATGACTAAAAAGGTCAACTATTTGGGCATGGGGTATCTTGCTACTGACTTAGTCCATCATTTTTCAATTGATACTACCTATCTAACTGAAATACCTTGAAAGTATTTTCATGCCCCATACGTGAGACATTTGGAGACGTTTGTGACTTTAATCTTTGGGTTCCTTATTTTTAGTATTCTCTTTACACATTGAGGACAATGTGTCCCTTAAGTTTTGGGAGGTAGTCTTTGCATTTGTTTTTACATTTTGCATGTCATTTAGGATTCATATTAGGTTGTTAGTATTAGGTATGTCAATTTCCTTACACTTGAATCTTTATGATGGGTATTTTATCCATAAATTCTATCATTGTAGTTAGAATGAGATTAAATGTGTGCTTGAATTAGAATTAGGCCACTTGAGTAGAAGGTGAACCATGTTGAGTGATTAAAGTTGTTGGATGAATAAACTTAGTCAGAAATTGATACATGAGTGATTAGGTAATGTGTGAAAGTAAAATATATTTTATAAGACCTATGGCACCTAAGAGGGGGTGAATTGGGTGTTTAAAAATTTCTTAGCAAAATAAATTAAACACAAATGAGCATAAATCTAAAGAGAGAAAGGAAAGGAAGAACACCAAGATTTATAGAGGTTCACCTATCCCAAAGATAAAATGCGTCCTCTCTCCAACTACTTGTTGGAAATTCACTAACAACTAATCTTACTTTAATTAGGTGAAGAGTAACCCTTACAACAATCTATATTATAAGGCGAAGAGGAACCCTTTACAATAATCTTAGTTAAAGGCCAAGAGGAACCTTTCTAACAATGTTGGTTAAAGGACAAGAGGAACCTATCCAACAATCTTGCTTAAAGGCCAAGAGGAACCTTTCACAATCTTGATTCTAATACCTAGAGGAACCTTTCACAATCTTGTTTCTAATTCCAAGAGGAACCTTTTACAATCTTAATTCTAAGGCCAAGAGGAACCTATCAATCTTCCTTTCCAATGGGTGAAGAGTAACTCGTACAACCAATCAAATTATATAATTTTTAGACCATAAACGCAACCCCTAACTTAGGCTACCAAAGCCTCTACTCAAGCTTATATAGCTTATCAAACTTTGATAAAAATCAAACAATATAAGGGCTTAAATGTAACAAATGCAATTCGAATGCCTTTACAATCCCTAATGCACATAGAAGGCCTAATCCAATCCAATTCACATTCAAGGATTAACATAATTCAAATATTCTTTATCCTAGGTGAAGAGGAACCTATTAAATCCTTTTTAATGGTAAAGAGTAGCCTATTACTAATCACAATAATTAGCACAACCAATTCCCCTAAATTATGTAAGCAAGAAAACCTTCTATAGTGTTTCATTAATGCTCATGCAATAAAATCATGTCTGAAAATTCTAAAGGCAAACAGAAATTATAACAAGCTTCCTAACACATTAATAAAACATAAAGAAATATATTTTTCTAGAAAAAATAAAATTAAAGCCTCAAACAAATTGGTTCAATCAATATAATCATAAACTGTCAAAATGTGCAGTCTTAAAGTTCCAGTCTATAGATAAAAGATTTAATTAATCAAATGATGTAAATTAAATGCAATAAACCTACTACAACATCTCTCTATATGTTAAAAACAAATTGCATAGAAAAAACAATTTTAAAGCATCAAACAATAGATTAAAATCAAGAACAAATTGAGGATTATTAAACTTGGATAGTTTGGAGCACCCTGCAAAACTTAAGCTCAAACAAATAATATAAATGCTTACAAATCAATAAAAAAAGTTAGAGATCTCCTTGAACATTAATTAACTAGAAAAAACAAAGTTTTGTCTAAAAAATTAGTTTAAATATCAAATCAAAAATGAAAAATAAGTTGTAGTGAAAACACGTCAATTTTGGGCAGCCTATGTTCTTTGAGCTCAAACACACGATTTGAGTCATTACAAATTGAAGTAAAAGATCCTATGCACTCTTGATACCTTAAAAAAAATTTGTGCAATGATTTTGAAGAGAAAAAATACTGATTTGTATTCTAAACAATAAAGAACAAAGAAGATAAATTAAAATGAACCAAATCAGAGGCAGTTTTTATGTTGAGACTTTGAAAGCTTTAATCTAACAAAATAATGAGTCAAAAAATAACCAAAAGCTTTTTGAAGTTTTTCTGTATCTGAGCTAACTGAAAACACAAATTTTACCACACAAGAAATTGATTTAAAACATGAAACTAAGGATTGAATGCAACTTATGTAGAAAATAAAGAAAGCTTTGAATAGTTGAGTGATTGACCTTTGTAGTTTGTTTTTCAAAGGTTTTAAACTTGTTAAAATAGTTTAGGAATTATATGTATAGTGTTAAGAGAGGTTTGGAGTAGTTAGAAATATAAACTAGCTATTTGGGAGGTTAAAAAGTTGTTCAAACCAAAACTCCAAAACTAACCGTTAGAGGCAGTGTGTACAATGCCAACCTCTTGATCATTCACGGGCGTCGTTGACTAAAGAACAGCCTGCTGTTGAAGATGCTGGAAACAAGGAGTAAAATGAAACCCTAGAGCCCATTGTTTAAGGATTATCAACCTGTCGTTTACCTCTCGAAAGCATGAAAAATAACTCTGAACCAACTCCAAAACTTTCCATATAAATTCATAACATTAATTAAGACTTTAAACACAATTTAAAACATAATTAAAGGCCATTTGAATCATCAAAACATAGTAGTTGCCTTAATTGTGAAAACATTTTTGTTTAAACAACATAAACACTTTTCAAACATTTCTTAAATCTTTCATAAACTAAAATTCATAACACAAAGATACTCAAACAAATTCAGACATGTATAAAAAACTTCAAGCAACAATTCAATTAATCTTAAACATATAAAACACATCAAAACAATTCATGTTACATAAGAAAATCAAAAATTAGCCTATATGTCAACCTAATTCAATTCCTAATATACCAAAACCATAATTAAATCGAGTTAATCACAAAAATCACAATTCAACTCTTATATGCCTATATGCAAATATGATCAGGCAAATGTGAGAAACCTTTTCAAGCATTGATTAAGAATCAAGTTTAGAAAACTTACACTTAAGCCATTTTCCTAAACTCTTGCTAAACTTGATCTCTTCAAGCTTTTGATCTTTAAGCTTGATCATCTCTTGATCCATCATTACTTAAGATTTATCATTTGATCCTTAATATCTAAACTCTTGATCATCTAATACTTGATATCTTTTAACTTAGCTCCATAAATATATGATCTTGCACTTAAAGCATTTACCTATCTTATAAACATTTGAAAAATCAAACATTAGCAATAATAATGTTTTGTCATCATCAAAACACATGAATAGAACCACATTGTTTCAACACATTTAATTCATATATTCATACAATACCATGTATGCATTTATCCTTATATCAAGAGGATTTCCATACATATCAAATACAGATAACAACTCTTGATTATGCTTCCTCTATGTAAATACTAAACATGAATGCAATATTCTTGATGTGAGACCTTTCAGCCTATGTTAAGACCAAGAGAAGACTTATAGAAGAACTTACAAAAAACCTATAATAATCACTACTCTTGAACTTGATCTTATTTAACCTTTAAGTTCTTCTCCAATGCTTTTCTCGTCAAGATATTCTTTAATTATTTTCACAGCCTGCATTAACTCTAAGGGTATTCTTCAACTTTAAGGCTTCACAGTCATGCACTTCATGTCTTTACCAAATACTTCAAGACTTATTTTCTTTAAACCTATCTCAATAAACATGCTAACGCCACAAATACATTAGCGAGATTATTTTGTCATCATCCAAACAAAAGTGGAACCAACCCTTAAACTTATTCCTGCTTATGTCTTTACTACCTACATACATATACGTAAATTTATAATTATGTTTGAATCTTATTCTTGGATTTATTATAATTAGATGTTGACATTTAGATATAGAAGACCAAGAAATTAACACAGGAATAAAAACGTGAGAACATAATCTATTCATTGCAAAACTAAACTTATTTTATGCTAAACACCACAAGTGTGGGGATCATAACTTGTAGTAAAAAACAAATATCATCCCACAAGGATTATAGTTAGTGACTAAATAATTCAGGTCATACTTGGTTTAAGAAACAAGTTAAAATGATAAAAAGCTGGAAAATAAACTAAAGTTATCAAATTAGTAAAGACCAGTCCAATAGGCAAAGTGTAGGAGTTTGACAACCAATATTGATATTAGAAGTGACTTCTATCCCTATTTTTCTTCCATTTTATCCTATTGATTCAGTTGCACTTGACCTAATGTTTTCTAATGCTGAACTGCCTTCTATAAAGGCATAATTAGCTGTCCTTAGTTAAAATAAGATAGAATCAATCATACCGCCTCTCGACTTACACAACCTTTCCTAACCTTTCAACTAGATGTTGAGCAGTCCTATAAGTAATTTAAAAAATTAGCCAAGATCTCTCTTTAACTACTTGAAAAACCTGAATATGTATAAGTTTATTAGAGCCAAGTCTTATTATAGAACCTAACATAAATGCCCAAGCTCATCTATTGCAAGGTATAAGCACAATACATATCACAAGCACCCATTTAAACATTAAAAAAGAAAAAGTTCCATAAAATAGTTCAAGAGCAACTCCTATAAAGTGTTTAGCTACTTATAATAACATACAATCCAATAACAAGTAATAAATAGAAGGAAACATAAAGTAGATGAAGTCTTCAAGCTCTCCTATCTATTCTAAGAAGGTTAGAAAAATTGGATGCTGAAGTATCTTTATGTTTTCCTAAGAAGATAGTGCTTCTTCTTTTGGGTGGCCACCAAAAACTTTACCTTGCCTCCTTTTAGGTATGTCTTAATTATTGTATTTTTTCGATCCTAGGGTTTTTAGTCCTTATATATGTCTAAAGGAGGTTCACAACTTAAAATCCCACCTTTGACTTGCGAAATAGGTTAACTCCGCCGCTACCATCGTGGTTGGCCATGAGGATGGGCTGCTGCTTGACAGATTTCTACATTTTCCATTATTTTGCCTGTAACTTTTCCTCTTGAGCTTTTATTAACTTGAAAGTAGAACTAAAAGCTCTTAATATATTGATCTTCCTCCCCACCAAACTTCATGACCATCTGAGTTCTACAAGTATGCCACGTGGGTTATCAAAATAACCTATAACACATTCACAATTGATTTTTGTGATACTTGTAAAACCAACAACTAAAGTGCCTCAATCCATGTCTCAAATAAGATTAAAATCCACCCTCAAATACTAGACACTAAAATAAAATAATTAAACACCTAAAAGATAAAAAAAGATGCAAAAGATCCAAATAACTAATGCTAAAAAACATAAGGAAACAATTAAAAAAAACATAACCTGAAAACACACTTATCAAACTTCCCCATACTTAAACCTTTGCTTGTTCTCAAGAAAAATCAAACACAACTATTCCATTATGTCAATTCTTTTTTACAATGGTCAAGAGCATGTAATCATTTAAACTTTCGCCACTCGAATGTCAAGCTACTACACACATCTTGACTATTTTTCATTATTACATATAACAAACTCAACTGATGACTAGTGTTGAGGCTGTAATGGGGTTAGGGCTAAGATTGGTGAAAAAGGTTTTTAGGTTCCTCAAAATCATTCATAAAGTACTAAGTGTACAAATGGATAAAAAAATGTATTTATAAGAAATACAAAAAAGTTACTAACTGATCAACACTTATTGATGAATTATGCTTGATTCTTTTCTTTTCCTTCTTTTTATTTTTCTTTTTGATATATTTTTTAAGCAACAATAATGAAGAAATGTGATCTAAGAGTAGCAACATTGCTCAACTCATCTCAGAACAAATGCAGCAAAATTCCCAAATTAATGATCACTTATTACTTTATTAAACTAGTGATAGGGTACATTAATGGATTTGATGTTTTACAATGAGACATTTTCTACAAGAAACGAAAAAGAGCTAATGGCTCAAAAGGGGTTTACGAGGGACAATGACATAAGTGGGTAACTTAAGCCAAGGGTTAAAAGAAAGATAGCCTTAATCATTTCCATCTAACAGGCATCAAGTAGATTTGAACCAGTTTAGAGCAAGTTCTAACGGTAATCACCTAAGGAAGTGTCAAACACACAAGGAAATGAAATGACTTTAGATGGAGTCATATAAACTTAATTGAAAATCCATCATGTTTCTATGCATTTCCTAATCACTAAAGCATCAATTTCTGAGTAAGTCTATGTAACCAAATACTTTAGTTAATTAACTTGATTAACTTTTTACTCAATTATCCTAATTATAATTTAATCATATAACTCAATCTCATTCCAACCACTATGATAGAATCTCATGGCAACACATTCATCATAAAGATTCAAATGCAAGAGAAATGACACACCTAAACTAACAACCTAACAAGTAACCAAAATGACTGCAAACACAACTATCAAACTCCAAAAACATAAGATGAAATAATTAGCTGCCTACCCACACTTGATGAAAACATTGTCTCGATGTGTGAAAAGAATAACCAAAAACTAAGAACATAATTGCTAAAAAAACATAATAGAAAGTGATTCACACTTAAAAAAAATAAAAAAAATAAAAAAAAATAAAAAACAATGAACTAGAGGATTAGAAAGCTTATGGAGAGGGTCGTGTTGATGGGGTTCTGGACACTTGAAGTCTTTGCATCTCCCAAGATTTCACAACTTTCTTGGTTAGGTACCACTGTTGGCGAGCTACCATTTGCATTTGCTCATTCATCTAGTGAAACTGCTACTGTGTCACCCTGTTGTTGCTCTCTAGAAGCTTGTATACTTTGTCCCAACCTACTTTGGATTCTTCACTTGAGCTCTCATCAAAGTCGGGGCAAGTCTAGAACTTGACGCTCCATTGGTGAACTTGTGTTTAATGGTAGTGTGAGTTCGAGAATTTCGATGCTCCATATTAGCATGCTCTAAAACCTTCGAATGTCTTAAGTAAGGGGCATCAAGTTACTCATAAGTGAAAAGGGTTAAACTAGTAGTACCAATTAAAAAATGTTAAGCTAAAGCAATTGCTAGGTACCCTATGCCTAAATAAGCCCCCTTCTTTAACATAGATTGAACAAAATATTGGAAAATGTAAAAATGCATACGAACTTTCATTTTCTCACATTGTCACTAAAGTAAAAACAATTCCCTAGCAGAGCATTTATTACTTTGGAATTTGAAAAACACATTATAGAAAATGAATTTTTGTAGGATCAAATGTTCATGATTTAAAATATTAGCATTTGAAGCATTTCAAGTATTTAACGTAGGTAACTCAATCAAATATTTGAAATAAATGGTAGTTCAAAAATAGTGATTTGCGTCCTCTTCTTATGCTTTAAGTAAACCAAAAACTTTGTTTCTCATCTAACTGACAAGCTTAGCCTCTTAGTCTAAAATAAAAGCCACTTGGTTTTATAGATTCAAAATGTAAACAGGTAAAAACACTCAAGTCTTAGCTCTTTAAAAATGTGGTAATCCATTTGGATAAATTATTCCTAACCACTCGTGTGACATAGTCATAATATTCTATCTTTTAGCCCTATCTTTTCTGAAAGTGAAAAATCAAGATATCTAGGTGCTAAAAAAGTTTTAGTGTTGAGAATATTATATCTTTTACCTTCTTCTTCAAAGAAGATGGGAATAGGAGCACCGTAGTCAATAGAGATATCCTTAGCATTACGTCCACTTACTACCTTTTGGATTGGTGGAATCGATTTTCTAACAATATATTTAATTCTTAGAGTCATTTTGGCCAAAAACCCTGAAAAAACCTAACATAAGGTGAAAAAATTGAATACAGAAACACAAACAGCCTTTTTATAGAGATATATGCTTGAATGGGGAGGAAGAATGGAGAAAAAACATGAATACAACCCAAATATGCATAAAACTTGAACTTTTGATAGAAAACCCAAAGAAACTTACAAGATTTGATGAAAAACTTGGAGAAAATGTGCAAGGAATCTTGAATAGATGGTGTGGTGGCCAACAATAGAGAGAGAAAGGCGTTAAATAAGAAAATAAGTGATGTTAGGGTTTTGGGGATGGGGAGGGGGAGGGGGAGAGCGAGATTTAAAATCTCGCCTGCCACGATTGTGGTTGACTTGTGGAAGAAACTCTCATCCACCATCGTGGTGGACCACGATGATCGTAGAGCAATTCACCTAAATTTGCCCTATTTTG
>JAOXYD010206307.1:0-21039 GCA_028565735.1 Pinacopodium congolense
CAACTACACAAAAATCACAACTAAAAATTAGAATCAATAACAATAGCAAACGACTCCTAAATTTTCAATTAATTGTAAATATAATATATTGTTTAACTCCATCATTAATGTTGTTACGTAAGATGTTTTATTACGTGTTAGCAGGCACCTCGAATTTATATAGTTATATTGGATGTTTAAAAATTAAATGAATAAAATATACTAAATATAAAACAAAGAAGTTATCTTAAACCATAGTCATCGTCACTCTTTAAAGCCTTCGTATGTTTCGATCAATCCATCATGTTTTTAGAGCCACTTATTTTCTATCTGAAGCCATTCTATCCATCCCAAATTCTCTAAGGCCTATCGTCACCCTTACGCTTTCGAAGACTTTTTTTTTTGGAGAAACTTTCGAAGACAACAACAACCAATTTTTCAATCTGAAGCCGCTGAACCATCACAAGTTGTCTGAAAATCCTAGTTTTCTCAATCTAAAATAGACTAAAAAATTTTCATCATTAAAATTTTCCGAACCCCCAAATTTCTCAAAATTCTAAATTTGAATACGCAGTAAAACTTAATCCGTTTTGTTGTCTTGTTGTAAGAATCATTGGAAACCATTCATATATATATATATATATAACATTTGTACTCAATTTGTGTCACTATTTGTGTTTGGTTGTTGATTTATCCTTCACGTAGATTTGTGTCCTTACTTTTAATTTTAGTAATATTAAGAAGGGTCGAATTATATAGGAATTTTTATGGTGATCATTTAGTAATTACTGAAAAATATTTAAAATATTCTTCATATATTAATAAATAATAAAAATATTTTAGATATTTCTTTTCTTGAACCATTCTACTAAAAAGGTACACATCACCCCAAAAAGAACAAAAGAAGAGAAAATGGAGGTTTATCTCCAGATTGTGAAATTGTTGTACAACTAGCCAAGAAACATCAACCAAGTAAGACTTGTCAAGAAACAACAAAACCTTCAGGCACTTGTTTGTCTTGTCCACTTATGTAGTTGAATGAATAACTTGGAATATTCTACACTAAATGCCGCCATTTTTAGTCCCTTTATTCAGCAATCATACCTGCAGTTGTCAATGATGTTGAGCCGTGGCAACTTCTGTGTCAGTGATCTTGAAAAGAAAAATGGAAGCTACATCTGTAGTTACTTCATCTTCCGTGTACATACCAACTTACTAAGAATGCCTACTCTTGCTACCAATATAAAATTGAATGGCTAAGCTTGTGACACAGTTGATGGAAAGAGAGAAAGGCAAGGAACTGAAGAACAGAGCGATTGAGCTGAAAACAATTGGCAGAAGAAGCTACTAGTCCCAATGAATCATCTCAAAGTATTTGGAGAAGTTAATAAATAAAGTGCCTGTTTCAGAAAAATGTATGCTTAAGAAAACTTGATTATGATCAAGAATATTTGTATGCCTTTCTTTTATGTAAATTTAATTATATGTGTATTAATTGTGTAGTTTTCAATGAGAGTTAATTTCTGCAAAAGCAACTGTGCATGATGCGGATAACTGATTTGTAATGCCAACTCATTGAAAAATAAGTAAAATCACTGTATTCTGATCAGGTGTAAAAAATGAACTAATTCTGTGTTAGAAACAAACAAATGTTCATTAGTCACTTCTGAGTTAAAAACTGGTAGCTCAATATTTGGGATATTTTTAGGGCCTCAATTCCCTATCATTTGACTATTAAAAAAAAACTGTATCGCCAATATTTAGTTGTCTTTAGTAGCTATGACCCATATATATATATAATATTTAAATAAATAAGAATATGTAGATTATATCATAAATCAGTGACTACCAAATAAAGCTATCAAATAAAGGGTAGTTAATGGTTATTCTATTAAAAATGATCATTTTGATGGACTACATCAATTATTTAAAGGACCTGACTACATAGTTGCATATCATAAAATAATATCTATATATATTATTAAAAAATAAAAATATATTATTATTATTATTATTATATAACTGACATGTTATAAATGTCTATGATTTGTCGGCTGAATAATTTTCTCCTTATTCAAAGGTCAACATCACGATAATTTAATGTGGTCCCTATAAAAACAAAGAACATTGTTAAATAAAAGGATAAGGCTCTTGCACTCTCTTACGGGACTCACACATAGGTCTCAATTTTTTTAATTCAATTATATATTTTTATCTTTATGTCTTTTATCTATTTTGTTATCTTTTAAAGGTACAAAAATCAATTCATATTATTTTAAATATATATTTACATTTTTACCTCTAATTATTTTATAAATTTATTAAAAAACCTAATTTAAATTTATCAAGGAGTCCTTAGATGGTTATGGAAGGTTACCTAACTAGGGGCTCCCTAGTTAACTCATGGATAAAAATCTAGTCAAACGTTAGTGTCTACTGGGAGTGCAACAGCAGTTAGAGGGATGGATGCCCAAATGGCTAAGGAGGTGAAAAGACAAACCCCTAGTAGAGGTTAAGACAGATCTGGGATAGACATGTACCAAGCCTATGTTTTGCCTAGAAATTCTGATCCTTTACAACAAGGTAGCATTCAAACTGAAGCCATTGACCTGATCAAATTAGAGGTGGAGGCAGCCATAAAAGGAGATATTATCTATAACTGCCGAGCTAGAGATCTAGACCATGCCCATTTTGAGTTTCTTGCTCAAAATCAAGACACTCAAATTACTAATATGGGGATGATTAGACGAAATACTCTTGTGACATAACTCGAGATTAGAGCAGAGGTTTTGGAAGCTATATTGCATACTCCCATGCACTCCAAACAAATTGACTCGGTGCTAAAACAAGGGGAAGATGCCTTACTTAGGCAGCCTGGAGAGATAGATGTTTCATCTATGCCAAACGGTACACAAACGGCTGGAGCCCTGGGAGGAATAAAGGGACAGCCGAAAGTTAACTTGGAAGGTCTCAAACCAATGGGCAAAAGAAAAGGTAGTAGTAAGAAGGTAGGGTGTCCTCGTTCAGGTTATAAATGTCAATAGTTGCTTGGAATGTTAGGGGCCTTAACCATACCTCTAAACAAATAGCTCTTCGCTCTTTTCTTTGGCAAAATAAACTTAGTTGGATAGGTGTTTTGGAAATTAAGATCAAACAGCCAGCTCCTAAGCTACCTTTTTTGGATCCTACTTGGCGGTCCCTCTTTAACTATCAGTGTCACTACAATGGCAGAATAATTATGGCTTTTGACAAGGGCATAATTCAAATTAATCATTCAGTCATAGATGAACAAATGATCCACCTAAAGGTTTTGTTCAAACAGGAAAGACATGAAGTGGATATAAACTTTGCCTATGCTTTTAATTTAAATTTTCAATGAATTTAGCTTTGGAGAACATTGGAAAGAATTAAGGGAAGCATCATTGGCCCTTGGCTCCTAATTAGAGATTTCAACACCACTCTTTTCCCAAGTGAGGCAAATGGTAATTCCAGCTGGAGGAACTATACTGAGGACCTAAAGGATTGTGTGGCAAATATTCAGGTTACAGACATTAAAAGTGAAGGCTACTTCTATACTTGGGATAATAAGTAGTATGGTAATGCCTATACCAGAAGAAGTTGAATAGAGCCCTAGTAAATGAAGCCTGGTTATAGGATTTTCTAGAGTCTAAGGCTTACTTTGATAAACCCCAAGTCTCAGACATACTACTATACTTGTCAAAAATATGTTTAGGGTTTAACACCAAAAATATCCTTTTTGTTTTAATAATTTCCTTACTGAGATGGCTAGCTATAGGGAGGAAGTTCTGGTAGGAATTAATACAGGAGTTCAGAGCACAAAATCCTTTATATGTGTGCAAAAACTTAAGTGTGTAAAGGAGGAACTTAAAAAGCTAAACTCTTTTCTCAGTCATCGCACAAAGATGAGGGTTCAGGAAGCTCGAGATAAATTGAGGGAGGTACAAGACAAACTATATCAAGACCCAGCTAATTGGCAGCTCCTTCAACAAGAGAAACATCAGATTTTTTCCTATAGGCAGGCCCTATTAGATAATGATTTTCTTCTTCAACAGAGGGTTAGGATTAAATGGCTTCGAGAAGGGGACATAAATATTAGTTTTTTCTATCAAAGTATGGTGGCTCGAAGGAACTGGAATATAATTTCCTCCCTTAAGATTGGCTATGGAGTAGTGGTGGAAGAACATGACTAATTATTAAAAGAAACCTTTCATTTATTTTCAAATACCCTAGGGAATCCTGCCACTGGCAGGTCTACCATTCAGCTCATCCAGTCCATTGTTCAGAAGCAAGTTTCTTAATAGGAAGCGGATTTACTAGCTAGTCCCTTCACTGAGAGAGATGTAGAAAAGGTTGTGTTTTCTCTCAATCTTAAAAAAGCCCTAAGGCTAGATGTCCTAAATACTTTTTTTTTTTCAGAAATCTTGATCGGATATTAGAAGCGTTGTTACTGGGGTAATTCTGGAATTTTTTTCATAGGGCAGAATGCTTAGGGAGATAAATAAAACCTTCATCTATCTAGCCCTAAGTCCCATAACTCAAAAACCTTATTGGAGTTTAGGCTTATCGCTTGTTTTAATGTCTTATATAAAATCATAGCCAAAATGCTTGCTAATAGGCTGAAGGAGGTGCTTCCTAATTTAGTCAATGCCTTTTAAAAACCTTTCATTACTGGAAGGTAGATTGGAGACCAAGTTTTACTAGCTCAGGAGCTTTTAAGAGGATATAATAGGCAGACAACTAGGAAATATTACATTATGAAACCGGATATACATAAGGCATATTTTTCCCTAAACTAGGAGTTTATCCTTAATACTTTAGGGGCTTTCAGTTTCCCAGACCAGTTTATTGGTTAGATAAGAGAATGTATCACGACTACCTCGTATAGTGTCTTGGTGAATGGAGAACTTACTCCATTGATTAAAGGAGATAGGGGTCTTAGGTAGGGGGACCCCATCTCCCTTTCCTTATTCCCTCTCTGTATGGATGTTCTTATATGCTTACTAAGGGAAACTGTTATTAGAAATAAGAGGTTTAAATTCCACTTTAGGTGTAGGAAACTTTAACTTATCAGCCTTGCTTTTACTAATGACGTTATGCTATTTTCATGAGCTAACGCTAACTTCTTGACTCCCTTATGACATCTCTTAATATGTTCAAGAACATCTCTGGTATAGGTATTAAAAAGGAGAAAAGTAGCATGTTTTTATCTCTCCTAACTTCTTACCTCTCAAACTGGTTGAGAAATGTTACATGGTTGGCTCCTAAGGACCCCTTTTCACCTATCTTGGAGTGCCTATCTCTACTCGAAGGTTATCTTGTAGGGAGTTCCAACCTATTTTGGAACGCATTTATAGAAATACTAGCCATTAGTGTAACAAAAATCTTTCATATGCATGCATAATTTAGCTTATCAAATCAGTTTCCTCTAACCTTCCTATCCACTGGACTTCCCATTTAAAATTCCCTAAAATGATGATTAAATTTGTGAACAAGGCCCTGAGGAATTTTTTGTGGTCTGGTGACTCTAATAAGCATGTTACAACTAAAGTCAAATAGAAGGAGATCTATACTCTTAAGGAAGAAGGGGGTGGGCATTATTTCTTTGGATATAGCCAACTCTTCCCTATTGTGTAAAAGATTATGGAGACTTGTAGTTGATAAGGAATCCCTATAGAGTAAGTAGATGAATAGTTATTGGCCGAAGAAGGATTACTCCTAGTGTGTAAAGGAGAGTAAAACTAACATCTCTTGGCCTATAAAGAGCATCCTAAACTTGAGGACTAAGATTTGGTCCTTAATTTGTCATAAGCCTTGGGCTGGGAATGATACTTGTTTTTAGCATGCCAATTTGTCTAGATTTAGTCTAATAACTATCTATTGGCAACATTTGGAGGATATTCCATCTTCTGCGGTGGTGGACTTCCTTAAGCAGGTTCGTTTAGGCTTTAATAGAAAGGGTGAAATTCGATGGTCTAACAACAAGTCACAGCTTTTCTCAACAGCTTCTTACAGGCAGTTATTGAAACCATCTTAGGGAGCTGTAGCTTGGCACAGATTGATTTGGTTTTAAGAACACCATCCTAAGGCCTCTTTTATTACTTGGTTAGCTATCAGAGGGAAGATCAATACTCTGGACAGACTCTCGCGGTTCCTAACCATTCCTAACAGTTACAAGCTATGCCAAAGAGAGGTTGATATAACTGACCATTTAGTATTCTCTTGCCCTTATACAACTTTCCTATGGAGAATTATCCTTGGTCTGTGTAATTACCACACAACTCTGACAGACTAGAATAAGTGCCTTAACTGGTGGACTAGACTTAAAAGGGATACAAAAGGAGGATACTATTCTAACCAATATTGCAATTACCTATATGGTTTATAGTGTTTGGCAGGAAAAGAACTTTCAAATTTTTAAGAACCAACATTGCAGTAAGGAAGTTCTTTTTAAAGGAATAATTGAGAAGATACAGTTGCATAGGGTTTCTCATGCTGTTCATCTAAAATATGGCAACAATTTAAGACAGTCTTGGTGACTCCCAAAGGTGATCCAAACCCCTTGAGGGAGGTTGAATCTCGTGGCTGGGAACTTTCTACATTTAGTTTTTCTTTGAAATTCATCAATCTTCACAGGTCATGATTTATCAAATGGAGATTCAAGAGTTACCTACTGGGTAGACAACAACGAAGTGGATAGAGGCCTCATCAACACCGATCCCTCATGCTTCTGGACACTAAGACTGCATAGTCATATACCTAAGATATTCGAAAGGATGGTTATGAAGTGAATAATAACATAAATTACCTAATGGGAGTGGTTCCCCATATCGAAGTTGGGCAGATGGAGGGGCGATTGCATCGAGCCCTTGCTCAAAGTGTGATAAGAAAAAGAGTTAGAAGGCATTTGAATCATCTCAATACAGATCACAACGAAAGAATATTCAAGGGTTTCCATACTCGGCAACAAGCACAATGGAGGATGGAAGCTTTTTCTACTTTGAACCATCATGATTCTGAACACAAAGTTAGAAGATCTATCACCTACCCAAGGTATTAGGAAGGAAGTTAGAGGAGCGATCAATATCTATTACCTGTTGGTGATGGATTCTCAGTCTGAAGATTGGCAGTCAGTAGGGATACTGATTCGGCCCCTTATTCCTAGCCTGATTTACAGGGGCCTTAGAAGGTTTTTGACCCTTGATCGACGAAATTAGACGACTTGTACAACCTTTGAGAGAGTCTATCTTGAGTTTGGAGAGATCCTTGTCTGATGGGTGGTTGGGGTTTAACGTGATGGGATCCTTGTGATCCCACATGATTGTCTTTTGTTTCTTTAGACTTTGTATTATTTTTTATTCTTTAATCTATTTAATTTTTCAAAAAAATAAAAAAATCCTATTTTAAAATTTTTAATATATAACTCACTTTAGTTTGATCTTGTGATAAGAAAGAAGTTATGCATATTATTGAAAAGGCATAAAGCTTGAGAATCTTAGCTCTTTGACACAAACATGAGATAGTTGTAAGTAGATTTGAAAAGAGAAGAAACAATAGCTTACATAGTTTATTACATGTCTCTTACTTTTAATTTGAGAATAACTAGGGAGTTACTGGTGGGGTGGTCTCTCGTGACTCTCAGGGACTTCTTAGTCATTATACAAAAAATAGTAGAAATGAAAAAATAAATGTATTGAAGATAAAAATGTAATTTTTTACATGCATTAAGGGTAAAAAATAAATATTCGTTTAAAATTATTTAAATTGATTTTTATACACTTAATAAAGTCAAAATAAAAAAGTAAAAAAGACCTTTTATTTTAAAAAACAAATGTGTCCATAGTGTGCCTTGAAAATATGAAGAGGAAAAGGAACGTAATGAAAAGCTATTAGAAAGGGTAAAAGTGAGATTCAAAGCCTAAAAAGGGGGTTAGAGAGTTTTCTATAGGCGATAGACTAATTTACATATATAATCTTTGAAAGGTAAATTATATTTAAATTTAAAAGTTTACTTGATTTTGTTAGTTAGAACTATTTAAAATAAAAATAAAAATTTTCAATTGATTATAAATATAATTTATTGTTAAAGCTATTATTAATGTTGTTAACATAGATCACTCTGTTAGATGATTTCATTACATGTCGACCTGCACGTAGAATTTATATAATTATATTGGAAGTTTAAAAATAGATATGATTAAATTATATTAGAAAATAAAACAAGGAAAAGTTACCTTAAACCATAGTTATGGTGCGTTTAAAGCCTTCATATTTTTCGTTGAATGCTTTTTCGAAATTGTCACTGATTGAAGCCTTCATGTTTTTTGAACAATTTATTTTCCATTTGAATCCATTTCATTCACGCAAAATCTCTAAAAACAATCGGCATCCGTACGCTTTAAAAGACGACAACAACTAATGTTTCAATCTGAAGCCATTGAACCATCACAAATTGTTTAAAAATCCTAACTCTCTCAATCTAAAAAAGACTCGAGAGATTTTATCATTAAAATTTTCCAAACTCTGAAATTTCTCAAAACTCTAAATTTGAATATGCAGTAACCTTAATCCATTTTGTTTTGTTGATGTAAGAATCATTGAAAACCAATTATATATATTACATTTATATTTAATTTCTGTCACTATTTGTGTTTGTTTGTTGATCTATCCTCTATATAGAATTTTTATCTCTATTTGTGCTTGCATGCTCATCTATTCTCCATACACAATTTTCACTCTGTGAACCCAACCTTAAATCACTTGCTGCTCTGTTAACACATTTTTGTTCATTGAAGAACGAAGCAAGAAAAGTAATTCTTCAATTCTGTGCATATGGAACTCAATTTAGTGCCTTGCTCTGAGCTTCTGTGTTTGCCTAAATGATTAAGCAGATAAAGTTTAAGTCTTCAAGAAGAGATTAGCTAAAATATAATGGGTTTCAACATGACTTCTTACTGCTGAATTCAAGTAAATGGTCTAGCAGATAGTTCTCTTTCTTGCTTTGCTTTTATTTACTTCCAACCGACATTTTTCTTGAATCAATTTAACCGAAAAGGAACCGTACCGAATTCCTTACCAATTGCATAATCTTAGGTTGAGGACCGTTTAGATCTTAGTGATGGTCTTAATGCATGTTATTTTTGTCCAGCAATAGCACCTTCATTTCCTTGCATTAGAGTGAGAGAGACAGATTTCTCTTGAACTGTCAATATTTGATACCAGTACAATCAATAATTAACGTTATTGTGCACTTCAAATATCATGAATTTCCAAAAATAATACTATTTTTTTAATGCAGATGTTGGCAACTTTTGAGTTTCACCATGATGGGATGTTGGAAAGAAATAGGAAATAAAAATATGATGGGGCAACATAAAAAGGAAAAAGGATATGGGGATCAGTAAACTTAGCATGCTAGTGTTGAAAGAGTGTAAGAGGGAAAAGGATATTGAGTGACATCAGTGTTTTACAATTTTCCTAATGAGTTAATGATATGCTTAGGAGAGTTTAGCTTGCACCATGATAAAGCCATGTTTTCAAATGCGTACCCGCATGTAAGAATTGAACTAATATTCTATTAAGGGCATGGCTGCAAAGATCCTACAACAGATGGTGAAGAACTTGGTTTTGATGTTGGCAGTAACGATGGAACCAATACCCATCAAAATATGAATGTTAATGAAGAAGGGTTTGTCCAAGTGGAGGTGGAATAAGATGAGGAAAACTTCTTTGTTATGAAGATGAGTGCATCTTAAAATAAATAATCTGAAGGTGAATTTTATGAAATAAATGAAGAAAATATCTTAACAAAGACCTCATAAGAGGAAATACGAAAAGAAGGTTTTTAATAGGTTTGAATATAACAATGCTGTAGATGGGATTGGTAACAGTGAGAAAATTTGCAATGAGGAGGCAATTTATTTGAAAAATTCACAAAGACATGAAGGTAGTTCATATGTTTTTGACTATAAGGATGATGACGTTGAGGTTCAATCATCAATATCTAAAGAAAGATGGATGGGGTTACACATCTATTATGAAGAAAAAATATGTTATGTTTAATCCAAAAGTGAATATGAAAGATTTTTCAATTTGAAATTGGTATGAATTCGAAACATGAAAAGTAATTTACCTAAGCAATTAAAAGTTATTCTATTACAAATGACTTTAACGTCAAAATCATGAGAAGTGGTGCAAGAATGGAGGCTATTTTGTGAGCCACATTATCCTCTTAACGTATGTGACTAGATTGGAAATGAAAAATATTTGATGTCAAGATATGAAAACAAGCATAATTGAAAATGCAAGGAAATTAGCAAGTTAGTAGGAAATAGATAATAAATGAACTTACAAACAAGTTTAGGAGGAACTTGAAATAGTAAATCAGTAAGATGACAGATAATTTTTAGATGAAGTGTGTGTTACTGGTAACTAAATTCCAATGTTATAGGTGTTGGGAGAATATCACAAATAATAAAATTATCATAAAGAAATGTCAAAATAATTATTTCAAAAATATATTGAGTATGAAAAATATCAAAATAATTTAATTACAAATACACAATAATATCCAAAAAATGTCAATCATATTAAACATTAGAATTTTTAGTGTAAAAAACAACATCAAAATTGAAAAATAAAAATTATAAGTTCAAGTCGGTAAATCATCTACTATGTAAAATAATAGGTATAATAATCAGTCTTCTCTACTTAGCAAATAGTAGCAACAACCACGGAATAATAATAAGAGAAATAGAAAAATATCAAACCTAAATCATGAACCTAAAGGGCTTTAAGATCAAAATAAACTTAATTTTGGTTGAACAAAATATTTGAATTTCACACCTCTCACATAACACTTCTTTTTTTATATAGTTTCTTCTCCTTTTGTTTTTCTACTCTCACTATAGGTCTCTATACTCTTTAATCTATTACAAATCACATATATATACACACTTAACTTTCAACATGTAAAGGTTGGAAACTTGCAACAACTTCATCACTATCTTTGACAAAGTGAAACCCCTAATTTGACAATAAAATAAAAAGACAAATGGCACCTTACAAAACAAAGAAGCCATTGAAACAAACACAACATTAATGAAGACAAAACAAAATTAGCCACCATCCTTGACTTTTCAAAGTGGCGTGAATTCATCAAACTCCCCCTCACATCAATATGGGAGGAAGTATCATCCCTATAGTTGAATGATACTCAAGTTTTTTCTCTTAGTAGAAACTTCGTCAACATATCAAAACCATTCTCATCAGTATGGATCTTCTTAAGTTGAAATTGCTTGAATTCTAATACATCTCTTATCTAATGATATTTCACATCAATATACTTTGATCTTGAATGAAAAGAGGAATTCTTACCAAGATGAATAATGCTTTGACTATCATAAATAATACATAATATTTTTGTTTGAAACCAAGTTCCTTTAAAAACATCTTCATCCATAACAATTCTTTACATGTTTTAGTTACTGAAATAAATTAAGCTTTTATGGTAGAGAGTGCATTACATTTTTGTAATTTTAATTGCTATAATACTGCTCTTTCTACAAATAATATTAAGTATCACAATGTAGACTTCCTAGAATTAAGATCATCAGCTATATCCATATTTGTATAGCCAACTAATATAGGTTTATCAGTATCGAAATATAAACACAATCTAAAAGTCCTATATAGATACATTAATATCCATTTAATAGCATCATAATGTTCTTTATCAGGATTAGAAAGGAACTTACTAATGACATCAATGACATAAGTAATATCTGATCTAGTACACACTATAGCATACATTAGACTACCAATTACCGAAAAATAAGAAACTCGCTGGATACTTTCCTTCTCTTTATCAGTAGAAGGATTCTTTTAGTACTCAATTTAAAGTGATTAATAAGAGGAGAACTAACCGTTTTAACATTGTCTATATTGAACTTTTGAAGTACTTCTCAATGTACTTTTCTTGAGATAATCACAACTTCTTTACTTTCCTATTTCAAATAATCCTTATACCAAGGATTTGTTTTGCCAGCCCCAAGTCTTTCATAATAAAAGACTTCCTCAACTGCTTATTCAAATGATTAATCCTGAAAGCATTCTTACCAACAATCAACATGCCATCGATATATATCAAAATAATAATAAAGTTATCATCAGAGAATTTTTGTTAAAATACACAATGATCTAAAGTAGTCTTCTGATAGCCTTACTCCCCCATAACTGATTCAAACTTTTTATACGATTGTTTTAATACTTCTTTCAAACTTTATAAGGTTTTTTCTTATCTTGGAACTATAGTCCTCTTTCCTTTTTACTTTAAAATCCTCTAGTTACTCCATGTAAATCTCTTCATCTAAATCTTTATGTGGGAATACCTTTTTTACATTGATTTGCTTAACTTTTAAATTAACTCTAGCTACTAAACCAAGTATAATACGGATAGAAGATATTTTAACAATAGAAGAAAATATCTCATCAAAATCAATACCTTCTTTTGACTAAATTCCTTGATAACTAGTCTAACTTTGTATCATAGTCATGAAGAGTGCTCTTCATTATTGACTATATATACCCACTTGTTTTTCAAAGCTCTCTTACCCTTAGGTAGCTTTACCAACTCAAAGGTATGATTTTCATGCAAGGACTTCATCTCATCTTTAATAACTTCGATCCAATCTTTCTTTTGATCATCATACATGGTTTTTTCATAACTTTTTAGTTCACTGCTATCTATCAAATTCAACTCATAAGTATCAGTAGGATACCAAGTAGAAGGTTACCTACCTCTCGAACTTTTCTGAAGTTTAAGCAAAACTTGATCTTTAAGAGTTAGAAACCCATTATTATCATTAGAATATGTCTGTGTGGGAGAATTCTCAACTTCTTGTTGCTCAATCTGACTCTTATCCCCAATTCTTTTAGGCACCATCATTAGAGATACTATATCTAAATCATCACTTATTTAAAGATCCATCTTCTTCACTTTATCAATATCTATTATGGTCTCATTCTCCATAAATATAGAATTTCGACTTCTTACAAGTTTCTTTTCAACTGAATCATAAAACCTATAATTAAATGCATCTAGACCATAACCAATAAATATACATTGTCCTGTTTTGACATCAAGTTTCGACCTTTCATTACCAAGAATATGCATAAATGCCTTACATCTAAAGACTTACAAGTGATCATAAGATACATCTTTTTTGGAACAACCAAATTTAAAGGAACACATAAAAAAAGATTCAAGATGTGTACTACAGTTTTCAATGCTTCGACCCAAAATAACTTTGGTAATTTTGTATATGAAAATAACCTTCTCCATAAGTGTCATGTTCATCATCTCAGCTACATCATTCAACTGAGGTGTCTTAAGTGGAGTCGTCTTATGTCAAATACCCCTCTCTTTACAATATCTTTTAAGTGGTTCAATATACTCGTCAATATTATTTGACTTAAGGCACTTCACTTTCTTCCTAATTTCTCTTTTAACAAGGCTTGAAACTGTTTAAATACATTTACAACCTGATTTTTATGTTTCGGGGAATAAACCCACAATTTTCTTGAATAGTCATTAATAAATGTAACAAAATAATAAGAACCAACAAGTGACTTATTCTTAAATGGACCACACATATTAGAATATATTAATTGGAATACCTCAAGTTTCCTCTTTAGATCTTTAGAACTTTCAAAGGAAAATCTATGTTGTTTTCTAATTAAAGAGTGAGCACATCTCTTCAAATACACATTAATCAACCCATCTAAGTTTTTCTTTTTGACTAATATTGGCATAAGTTTCGCACTCATATGACCAAATCTCTTGTGTCATGTCTCTACTTTATTTTCATTCTCTACTATATTAACCATGCTTTTAGAGATTTTAGCCTACATCAAATAAAGTGTAGAATATTTTAGCACTACAGTTAAGTTCTAAATGAATATCACCAACACTAATAATTTTAGAATTATCATCGTTACTCATCTTGACAATTCCAAAATCACCAAGAGTGTAGAATGTGAAGAAATCCTTTCGGATTGTTACATTTATAAAAGCTCAGCTACTAATCACCCAACTAGTTTTGTGATTTTTTAGGCTAACAGAATTAATATCATAGAGGATAAGGAAATCTTGCTCAGTAGTAGTGGCTACTTTATCATCATCATTATAATTACCTCACTTTTTGTCATTCTCCCTATCTCTATTCCATTTTTTGTAAAAATTCTTAATATGCCCTTTCCTATGATAATGGTGGCACTCAATATTAACATATTTGTTAGACTTATCTCTACTCTTGCTCCTGTTATTGCCTTTCAAACCTTTACTTTGATTTTCCTCATAATAGTTGTAACCAAAATATCTAATTGCAAAGAGGGATATCCTTGTGATTTCGTCTTATCTCTTCATTTATTATAAAACTTTTTACTAACTTTATAGTCATCACACCATTAAAAGCAGAATTAATAAATGAAAATTTTAAAGTTTCCTAAGAGTCAAACAACAACTCAAGTACCATAAGAACAAGAATTTCATTATCAAAATTGACACTCATACTTGACAGTTGACCACAATCCCTTGGAATCATTTAAGTAATCTATAATAGAACTACCTTCTTTTATTTCATTTATACTAAATTTGTCAAACAAAATAATTCATTATTGCCAGTTTTTTATTCATAACATTCTTCAAGCTTATTCTACAATATTCTCGCATGGGTTTCACCACAAATATAGTTGTACATATTGTCCTCAACAAATTGCTTAATAAAATTACATACTTACACATGTTTAAAGGTACACTCCTCATTGGATTTGTCTTCAGGATTTTGAGCAGTAAATACTGACAGATGTAATTTTATCACAAATAGAAGATCCTTCATCTTGTTCCTCCATATGTGGTAATTTATGCTATTTAAACTTATGATTTTATTGAATTTTCCCTCCATAATCAAACCCAACAATTATCTGAAAATATCTCTGATACAAGTTGTTGAAAGAATCTCACAAATAATAAAATTATCATAGTAGAATGTCACAAATATTTCTCCCAAAAAAATATTAAGTATGGCAGGTTCCAAAATAATTTAATCAGAAATACACAATAATATCTAAAAAGTCAATTGTACGAGACACCAGAATTTTTAAATTACCTCAAAATTAAGGATAAAAAACCATGGGTTTAATCCAGTAAATCATCCATTATGTAAAATAATGGATAAAATAACCAATCTTCCCTACTTAACAAATAAGAGCAGTAACCAAGAAATACTAACAAGAGGAATAGAAAAATACTAGACCCAAACATGAAATAAAAAAGCTTCAAGATGAGAACACACTTTTATCTTGATTGAACAAAATATTTTCGATCTCACACCTCTCACATATCACTCCCTTGTAATGGTTTCTTCTCCTTTTGTTTTTCTACTCTTATCGTAGCTCTCTACACTCTTTAATATATTATAAACCATAAAGGTTGAAAATATCTTAACTTTCAACATGCAAAGGTTGAAAACATATAGCAACGAACGATGCCTTACAAAATAAACAAGCCACCAAAAAACACACATCATTAATGAAAATAAAACAAAGTTAGCCACCATCCTTGACTTTTCAAAGTTACGTGAATTCATTAATAGAACTATTTGGAAAGATCTTATGATACTAAAAAGAGCTACAAAAATTGGCATTACACAAAGCCATGATTTTATGAACATAATTCGCAATGGGATAAAAAAGAAGGAAAATTCATCATTCAAACATGACTTGATGAAAAGACTAGACATAAATGTTCAAGAGGTTTTATTTAAGTTATTATATTGAAGTACATTTTTCAACAAGCTGTAAGAAAATAATTGAGTTAGATGGGTATTTTTTGAAGACTTTCTTTAGAGGCACTTTGTTAGGTGCAATTAGTCATGATAGACATAATAAGATATTTCTTATAGGTTGGATTGGTGTTGAGGGATATAAATCATAATGGTAAAGATTTGAATATGACTGAGAATGCATTGGTCTTTCAAAAGAGATCAATTAAAGATGAGTTCTTTCCTATTTTACATATCATGTATGATTATTACTACTCATAATTACTGCTTATTTACATTTGGTTATTAATATGTAATTGGAAATATGTATTAGTTGCTTTTTACATTGTTTATACTTGAATTTGGTTATTTGGATCAACCTATCAACTATTTTTTACACTATCTCTACTTGATTTTGGCTATTGACACTATTTTATTAAGGCTAATTTAATGATGGTGGCCTTTTTACTTTTTGTTGTTTACTTTATTTTATTAGCTATTTTAATTTTTTTATCTTGTATTCTACCTTTTTTATTTAAGAAAGTTTTAGTAATTGAATTAAAGAACCTCTTTTCAAAAATTGAGTATAAAATATCTAATATATCTATGCCAATTGGTCAAAATTGTATAAAGGCTAAATATATAGAAATTTATATTGAAAATTGAAAATTTTTGTCAAAGAAAGCATATAATAACATGAAATTAAAGGAATAAGAAGGCATTTATGAGTATAAAACTGCATAAAATTCTCTACAATAGCATACATGAGAACTTTAAGGGATTCGTTGTGAAGCACATATAAAAACCTTGATCAATATGTTAAGAGGATATTCTAGTTGCCTTAATGTTTAAAGGAGAGGGAAAAGATGGGGGTTGCATAATGGGCTACAAGAATGGGAATTCAAAGTTTGAACTCCCTCATTTAGTAGACAAGTTCATTGTTCACTCATTTTGAAAATTTATCAATTTCTCATATAGCCTATTAGTATTCCTAAGTTTTGGTCAAAGAATAACAACCTGAAACTTATGTTACCTTTTTAATAAAGAAAATGCTAAAAAGCCAAAAAAAAAGGCAGAAAAAGGGATAAAGATGAAGAACTAAGGAAACAAATAGAATGCATAAGGTAGAAGTAATTATGAGATGCTAACATTGTATAAGGTTGGTCGTAATAAAAAAGGAAGTAAAAATAAAGATCAATCTTTGATATAACCATAGGCTATCAAAGTGATTGTATACCTATTTTCAGATACAATAATATCATTGTTATCCAAAACTATTAAATTGCCACCAAAAAAACAAGTATCTATAAATGGTGAACCATCTAATATAGGAAGTCAGGCTACAAAGCTAATTAGAAGAAGAGAAAGA
Source organism: Pinacopodium congolense (assembly GCA_028565735.1). NCBI lineage: Eukaryota > Viridiplantae > Streptophyta > Magnoliopsida > Malpighiales > Erythroxylaceae > Pinacopodium > Pinacopodium congolense. The sequence continues at coordinate 17,188 of JAOXYD010206307.1, forward strand.
CCTAGACAATTATAATATACAAAGTCAAATATTGCATTAACTATCTTAAGAAGGAAAAAGGGAGTTGTGAGTGAATATTGCCATTTTTTTTCTCTAAATATCCCTGGTTTACCCTCATAAGTTTCATGTTTTTTATAGGCCATTCAAAGATATGAAGTTACATTTGGAGAAGTTAGTTGCAGCACTTATTTTAGGCTTTGTAACTTGATTCCATTATTTATACCTATTTATCATATTATAAACTATTGACCAAGGTAGGGGTGTATTCGAAGTGTGACTATGTATACTTGGTGCTAACATTATGCTTTGTGTTTATGCTTTTTAACAAATGGGTGGAAGGAAACTTAAAAGGAGTAATGCATTAACTCAAGCTTCTCAAAATACAGACGCAATCATAAACACTTGAAGAAAGAGGAGGATCAAGGTGAGGGATAAAAGATCAACTAAAAAAAATCCAGTTAGTGAATTGAAAACATCGATTGCTCTCTCCTCATCGCTTAATTTTAATTAATGTTTTCTCATTCTTATGTTTAATGACAATGACTACGGATTATGTCGGCCATTGATTGGTTATGGACAATTAGTCTTGTACCTTTTTCATTGTTATTTTTTAATAAAAGATAGTGGATGTGTTCGATGTTTTTATTATAGGAATAATGTTCAATTAAGTGTTTTTGTTTTGCTTGTTTTTGATTCAGAGTTCTCTTTTTCGCTTTATGCCTCATGTTTAAGACAACATGTATCCTTTTTCTTACTTTGACGATCTCAAGTTATAAGTTTTGCATATGCATAATTTCTATGTCAATGTAATAGTAGTTCTTCAATTGTTATACCTAAACTATATATTTGTCTATGAATTCCACTTTGAATGGGAATCTAAAAAGAGAAAGGACTCAACCTTTCAATTAAAAAAAAAGGAAGCTTGTGACTAGAATAAGCTACTGGATATATTGATATCAAATGAAAAAAGTTGTTTTTATCAACAACTTCTTGAATGCAATATTGTACAATACAAACTCAAAGTTCAAAATTTAATATGATCAAATCCTTTTACAACATCTGAATTTTAACACTATAGCTAGATTCACCACAAACTCTATTAAATGCCCTAGCTATATAGTGATGTGGGACTTATAAATTAAAGACAAAAACCACATATTACACTTAATACAAATGCTGTGTAATAAATAGATCTACTATCTAGCTTCTTTTAAGCAACATTGAACGATGTGGACAAAAGTCTTGCCCTAGCACACAAAAGATGTTTGGCAAAATTTCTTATCATCACAATCCTTGAAGTCAGTTACCAAGACTAAATACCCACAAGGCCCCTATAATTTGTATGTTCCTTACTAAATTGCACGATAGTATCATCATTAAAACCACAGTTGAAATATTCAGTTCTATGTTTTTGCATTAGTAAAAATGTTGGCCAAGATTATGCTTTGCATTTGATATATGTAGATTCATCCTGTCATTCTAATAGATACAGTAAATATAAGCATTGAAAGAATCAGAAACACTCTGACCATATATGTCAAAGAAAATCAATATACCCTATGTAATGACATAAACAATGATGAAATATTGTTTTATCATTATATACAATGCCTTTACTAGGGAAAATTGATAATTTTGCTTTTGACTCCCTACTACTTTATGTAAATACATATGTGTCATAAAATGTAAGGGGGTTATCCTAACTAGCGATTCATATTAGCAACATTAACAGTAGAGTTAATAGTGAGTTATATATGTAACAAATTGAAACTTTAAGAATTTAATTAATACTTTGAGTAATTTTGACTAGTATTGTAAAATTAACTAAATTTTCAAGTTTAAAATGTAATTTATCCGTAGTTATATTATCAACTTAAATAACACATAGTATGTTCTCATCTTTCAAAGATTACAAGTGTAATAAGAGTTTGTATTTAGTTTTGGTTTTTTTATTTTCATAGCTTATGAAATTATGAAAATTAGCTTGGTTTTCTATTTTTATTTTTATCATAATATGGATTTATTATTAAATAAATAAAATAGATAATAAATCTGCTAGCGACCAATTTTTTGAAATTTTTTGTTTTAATATCCAATCTTTAAAAATATTCAATTTAGTTACTAAACTTCTAAAACTCATACAACTCTAGTACTATGTTAATTTTTCATTAATGAAGTTAAAGGAACATGACATGTTGACATTTATGTGGCAAATTGTGCATACATGGACATTTATGTGTACAATCCAATCATTTATCATTCTCTAAAAGTTTTCAATCTAGTGAATTAATTTTTAAAAGTCTTCAATTTAGTGATTAATTTTTAAAAATTTTCAATTTAATATATAACCTTTTAACAAGTGATTAGATACACTAATATTTTATTAGTAAGTATTGTGTAATAATTTTTAAATTTAATTAATATTTTAAGTTTAGTTAATAAATATTTAGTTATACTTTGGACTCTCTTTTAAAAAAATATTCAAGATTTATACTTAATAAATATTTGACCTTAAGTAAACAATTTATGAATAAATTTAAATTAAATATATAGTGGTCATAAAATATCTTTTATAATAAATTTAGATTTAAATATATGTTATTGATTTTTAATAAAGAATATATATAAACATTACAAGAACATATTCTTTTAAAAGACTAAAAACTATTTCTTTAGAGACCTGTGATTTGTAATGATTAAAATTTTATAATGGATATGATGTGATAATAAGGTTATTTTTTAAATTCTAATATATTATTTATTTATAATGTCTTGGTTTTTCATAAAATATATACTTACTTTATAGAATAAATTTTATTATAATTAATTTAATACCAAAAAAATTGATGTATTTTGTTAAAATCTATAAGCAAAAACTCTTCTTAATAAAATATATAAAGTAATCTTTTTATAGAAAAATAAATTCTCTTTATTTTAATATTAGTCAATAATAAATAACATTAATTAGTAACATCTTATCAATATAAAATTACCAAATAGACTATTATAAACTATTAGAAAAGAAATTTTTAAATATTAATACAAATAAATACTTTTAATTAAATATTAGAATTAATTTTATTGAATTTAATTTTATTGTATAAGAGAATATAACATTTTCCAATATTCTCTTTCATATATATTTTAAAAATTAAATTTACTAGAATTTCTTATGGTGGGTTGATGTTGTAAAATTATCAGATAAGTTTATTATAATAGCCGGTTTTTCAAATTGGGGGATTAGAATCCTAGACTATAGCAGCAAAGTGATATGATTGAAAATTCATGAATTGTATTTCATTCATATGCATATCATATGCATAACAATAGCATAAATACAGGAATTATGGATTAGTACATTTCAAAGAATGTTTATGCACTCAATTGACCCATTCTCGGGTATGAAGGTTAAAAATGATTGTGATGTGAATTGTGTCTTATGTATGTCTTGAATTTTGATTTGATTGATTATAAGAAATAAATTTGGAATTACTTGGTACAATTTCAATGTATATTTAGTATAGGAAAAATGCTGGAAAATTAAGATGATTTAGCTTAAGCTTATGAATTAGTGACATTTGGCATGAAAAACTAAGTAAGAAATGGCATAGCTAATTGGTTGGCAAATGGTAGCAATGCTTAAGTGATAAATGGCCTAACCTAATGATGTAATTTGGCAACAAAAACGCAAGACAAATGGAGACCATACATAGGGTCATAGGGTCTTGTAAGTAGGAGATACTTAGCACTTAGTTGTGACATGTGTCAAAGCAAATTTAGTTGGATGATTTCTTCTCTTCTAACCACAGAATGTATGTGTTCTTGAATTTGTGTTGATTTCTGCATACATGG
>JAOXYD010206334.1:0-21034 GCA_028565735.1 Pinacopodium congolense
TATTTGTACTCAATTAGCTTGAAACTTCATTTTGAGATTACTAGAGTGAAGTATTTAAATCATTGCTTGAGGACAAGTAATAGTTCAAGTATGGAGGTATTTGATAAGATTGAATTTTATTAAATTTTCATATGTTTTTTAATGTCATTTTAATCTTATTTTATTGTTAAAATACTAAATTTGTGTTATATTATGTTTAAGGGCAAGTTTATTATCTTAACATAAATTTTGGGTCAAAGCATGACAATTTAAAGCAATTTGAGGAAAAGCCAAAGATTTTTATTAATTTGAAAAAAAAAAGAAAACTTCAGTTGAGAAGCAAGCTGCCAAAATGCAACTTTCTTAGCGTTTTAAACTCACCGTTTGCATTAATCAAAACAGTGAGCACAGGAGATAGGATGGTTACAAGAAGCAAATTCGGGGAAACACAAGAGAGGGGGATTTTTGTTGAATTAAGCACATAACCTAGGCCATATGAGGGGAGGTGGACGAGTGGCGAGTGTTGCTGTGAGTGGCAACTGCTGATGCTGTGGAGTGGCTGCTGCCTTGGCTGGAGCTTGGCTTGGAGCAACTGCACAAAAGAAGCACGCTAAACCAGCGTGTCGCTTGAGGAATCAGCTGGCAAAAACATTGAGCTGCATTTAGGAATTTAGTTTCAATTAATCACTATTCACACATGGCTTTTAACTAAGAAAATTCGCGTGAAGCTTCCTTTCTCCAACGTTATTTTTGTTTTGTTTTCTTCATTTACTGTCCTAGTCTTAGTCTTCTTCTTTTAACTTGCTTTGATTTTTTTTTGTAATTTTTGCTTTAATTTATTCTTTATATAGCCAAACTTTAGTTATTACTTGGTTTATGTTTTAATTTTCTTATTCAATCTTTAAACATTGTTTACTTTTAAATATAAATGACAATTTCAGATTTATTTTTGATTAATTGTTAAGATGTTTAAGGTTTTATTCCATATAGTTTCAATTATCCATTTAGTATTTGGTTCATCTATATTTAGTAGTGAGTTTCTAGGCATGTTCTTAAGTTTTAATTCATTTAAAATTCAGTTTTTGCTTAATTTTAAATCTGAAAATTTTATTTAAAGTGTTAGATTAAGTTTTAGATATTTAAGTAATAGCTTAAGTAATGTATGTTTGGCCATCTTAGGTTTAATTTGTAATTCTATTATTATGAATGAACTTATGATAAGCAATAGTCCTTGTGATTTCCATAGGTAACATTAGGCTAATTGAATTTGTCAATGAACTTAATCAACTTAGCTTGGAATTCTAATTTTTTAAGTTACGCAATCCCAGCTTATGAGATTGTGGGTTAGGCTAGTCGTTTCGTAGTTGTTAATTCTGTCGCATCATTAAATCTAGAGAGCTTATTCTAGGTTGCCTCGTGATTAGGGAAAGGTTTTCTATCATATAGAACTTATCTAAAAATGGCGAAACTGAGGGTTTGAGAGCCTATTTGAAACTATAGGCTAATATCTTACACCAATCGCAAGTTATCTATTTCGAGGATCGATTGTAAGTCTAAAATTCCTGATATATCTTCCACCCAGCTTTCGTCTTTCTTTTTTTTTCATCTTTGTTTGTCTCTGTTTTGTCAATTATCTTTAGTATTTAGTTTTGATGTCCTTACTTCCAAGGGTTTTGTTTTCTTTTTAGCAACATTAGAGATAAAAATTCACTCTGCCTTTCTGTGGGATCGACCCTGACTTGCCCTAGCTACTTAGTTAGGTAGGTTAGGTAATTTTATTATTTGGTATCTTATGATGAGCTCACAAAAGACAGGGATTCGGTAGACCAGAGCGGAGCCACGACGGAGGAGCATCGGCTAGAATCGTTTTCATTCCTTTTTCTTAGGTTTTGTATAGTTTTTCTTTTCTTTGGTTTCATCTAGCATTCGCTAGTGGATTGGATTTTCTAAGAGCTCGTAGGTGGATCTAAAGATAGTAGTTCAACCGAATTTGACTATTTATTGGTTGTATTCCTTCCCTTTTTTATTTATTATGTATTAACTCTTGATTCTAGTTAAAGTGCTTAAGACATAATCTTACTTTAATTGACCATATTAGTAGGATATTTAGATGATCAGAGCACCCTGACCATAGGCTACTGGTTATTAGAAGATTAATATGGCATCACAATTGAATTTAGGTGTTGAATCGGTCCTAGAGTCTTTTGTAAGTGTTCAGGTGGTTCCTAGGATTAACGAACTTAATTTGAGGATTTTTTAGATTAAAGCCTTCTATTCTAGTCTATTTGTTGGACCAAAAAAGATGGATTGAGTTTAAAAGAGAAAAGATGTTTCCATGACCATTGGTTATGTCCTTCTTTAATGACATAGGCCCTATGTCTATCAAACGTTATGTTTTTGTTTGCTTAACCCATTAGATCCGAAGCCCTAGATAAATTATTATTTGTTTTACTCCTTCACTTTAGCTTATGTTTAGATTGAACCTTGTTTGTTTTCATTTTCATTTGTTTCTTATTTGTTTCTTTTAATCAATGAGCTTGGAGTTGTTTACATAATCTTACATTAATTGATCTAGTATTACTCTTAGATTCCTAGGTAGAATGATACTCGGGAATTACTCCTTATAATACTACTTTTTAACAAGGTGCGCTTGCATTTGGTTGGTCTAGAATTAAATTGATTAAATTATAAGTTATTTAGACTGTAGCATAGTGCCAAGTCTACCTACTTTTTTGGGTTACTCTTAAATTGAGTTGTTCTACAAAGCAAATAAGCATAAGGGTCAAATGATTATATATATATATATATATATAAATACGAACATGTTAGTAACTATTACTTTAAGGATTTAGGTTGACATATCATGTCCTTAATTATACATAGGCTTACTTAGACGTAGTCAAATGTCTCCCCAATCTTCTCAGAGCACTTCAATGGTTTAGGTTGGCAGTGTTTAATGAATATTGATTCATAGATTTAGATATGATGAGGGATGTTTCATTAAGTGAAATAGCTTCCTATGGGGAGCTAGCATGATAGAGATGGAATCACGTGATAGGGATGCATTTTATGGTATTTTAATATGTGTTTCAACTTGATTTCATCCTTATATTAATGTTTAAATTCTTAATTTATGTTTATTTTAAGTTTACAAACAAATTTGATTTTAGGAAATAAACACCAATTAAACAGATCAAGGTTGGAAGTGATTGGAAGCAGATTGGGTCAGAATTTATTTATGGTTCGATGCTAAGTTTGAGCTTTTGATCCATAATTGTCAATAGTGATTATCAAAAGTGGAGATAGGTTAACTGGTTTTATAAGTGTAACTCAATCAACTTAGCCTTAAGTTAGCTATTTCCTAATTATTGATGATCCTGAGCCTTTTAATCTAAAGATTTTATCCTTGGTTATTATGTAGTTAGGTATAAGTTTTCTATCATATAAAATTTATCTAAAAGTGGAGGAATGAGGACGAAGGTCATACCTAAGTATATAGGCTAGAATTTTAGGAATAATATACTTTATATGTTTTTGATGATTAGTTGTAATTAATGAATCCCTATAATATATTTTGCCAAACTTTTCACTATTATTTTTTATTTCTTGTTACTTGCTGTCTTATTTTAGTCACTCTAATTTTATTAGTTGTCCTTTTTCTACTTATTTCAATTCTTTACACTAGGGGTTTGTTTTTATTTTCTTTTTTAGATTTGTGTGACACTATGAATAGTTAAAAATATTGCTAGTTCTCTATGGGATTGACCTTAGCTTGCCTTACTATATAGTTAGATTAGTTTGGTATTTATTATTTGCTAGCTTAAGACAGCTACACAAAATTTCTAGCACCCTTGTCAAGAAGTTGGCGTAGTGTTTTGTTATTTCTCATGTTGGTTGTATTTTTACCTTTATTGATCTTTGCCACCTCTCATCTATTTATTCTAGTTCCACATGTTTTTCATGTTTAAAGAACTTTAAGCCATAATGGCTCATTATCAGTATGTTTTTAATTCTCATCTTTCCTTTTATGATTATTCTGGTGATGAGTTTAAATTTCATGCTACTTATAGGTTGGAGAAATAAGTGGTAAATATCACTTCCATAGTGAAGCAAGGTTTGATAAATGATGAAAAAGGCTAAAGCACATGATATTTGCTCATTTTGGTGCTATTCTACTTGTATGTGTCCTATATTGCAAGTTAATCACTAGTATGGATTTAGTTCTTTGCTGAGATGCTACAAACGTCAAGAACATTTCCTACCAATGTTTCTACCCACCCCATCCCCACCACAAGCTGATAGGATGTCATTAGAGGAGATCTTACAGATTTTGACTACAAGCACTCTTCAATTCCAATAAAAAATGAGGAGTATCTTGAAGAACTTAGAATATCAAATGAGCCAATTGGCCAATGTGGTCGATAACATATAATCCCAAGTTTCTATAGGTCTTCTTATCCAACCAAAGGGAGACCTTAGAGAGAAGGTGTGCACTATTTCATTAAGGACTTTAGACTAATTGGAGAACCTAAAAGAGAGAGAGAGAGGAAGAAAAAGAGAAGTAAGGATAGGAAGAGGAGACCATTCGAGAAAAGAAGGAGGATGCCAAATGTCTTAAGGCAAGTAGTACATGTTTTGGTATTTCTAATCAAATTTTTCTTCCTTTTCTTGATAGATTGTAGAATAAAGAAGAAGATGATGAGAAGAAGAGTGAGCAACAATAACAGGATACCATGTTTTTGAAGAGTTGTGGCCAAGCAAGCTGAAGTGGGAAGGTGATGAGTAGGATTATGAGTCTCTAAGATTTTTTCCTACATTATTAAGGAGACCATCCTATTTAAAGGCTGATGTTCGTAATGGATTCTCGACCTTAGAGTTTGACAGAGAAGCAATGTAGTTCTATATCTCTGATGCAATGCGACATCCATCTAACTATGAACCTATTTCAAGAGTGGATGTCCTTAGCTCATCAATTTATTCTAGCATTTTTCTTATGAGGCTCAAATTCCCATTTGATCTTGGATGATGCACGAGTAGGGGTCGAGTTGAGGAACTAAAACAAGCACTTGTTAGGAGGCTACCTAATCTGTCTTTAAGTTTTGTTATCTTTTCACATTTCTAGTTAGTCCTTTAGTTGCATTCTTTTTTTAGTGTTTTTACTTTATTTACTTTATTTTCTTGTGAAGGTGTGTGAAAGTGGACTGCAACCTCTCCATTAAGGACTTCATTATTTACTTCATCAAGAGAGTATTCTTATTTGCATTCTTTTTTATGTTTTCCTTGCTTTTAGAACATAGAGGACAATGTTCAGTTTAAGTGTGAGGGTAAGGAACAAGTACAAACTTTTTTGCACTTAAGTTATTATGAGTCTATGTGTTATAATTTGAATGTTTTAGCTTAAAATGATCTTGATTTTTAGTTGATTATTAATTGAAGTATTTTAATCCCACCAATGTCATTGATTTGATTGTGCTTTGATCAACTATTGAATGATTTCTAACCCTAATTTTCCATTTTTCTATTTATTTAGTATGCTGCATATGTTTAGTAACCCATTTTGTATAATATTAAGTGTTTCAATTCATTTTATATGGCTTGCCATATGAATTTGGAATCAGATGTGTTGTTTGAATTGAGAAAAAATAAAAGAGAAAGGTATTTGTTAAAAAAGAGAGCATGTTTTTCAATTCGCTGTCTTTAAATCAATGTAAAGTTTGAAGTTATAAGTGGTGCTAATAGAAATTTAAGACCATGATCTAACCTAGTAACTAGGGGTGCTCATGACAAAATATTCACCTTCACATCAAAAAGTTGGATGACATCTCAAACAAGTTAAAAAGGAGTACCTTAGTTGAGTAACTAGAGGAATTCATGAGAAGGCCCTGTCTTCACGTAAAAAGACTAGGTGATCCCCTATAAAATGCTCCAAATTTGAAATTTTGTTTTTGTTTTCTTGAACATCCTTGACTATGTTCATATGATAAACTATATGATATGATTTGAATGCTTGGTATTATACATTAATCGTTGCTTCTTGACTAACTTTGTGTGATTTACATGTGCTAACCTAGTTTCTATAATGATGAGGTTGGGTTTTGTTAACTATACTAAATGCATCAATCGTTTTTTGCTTATACCCAATTAACTATTGACTTTGGCTTAAAATTGTTTAAGTGGAATGTTTAAGTCATTGCTCGAGGATAAGTATTATTAAAATGTGAGGGTATTTAATAAGGATGCATTTTATGGTATTTCCATATCTATTACAACGCAATTCCATCCCTATTTTGATCTTTAAATGCTTGATTTGTACTCATTTTGAGTTTACATAAAAATTAGATATTAAGTCACAAATACTAATTGAAAAGACTAAGTTTAGATGTGATTTAAAGTATATTGGGTGAAGGAGTTGATGACTAAGAGCTAAATAGTAATGTTTTGAAGAGGTTGAACGATGTTGTTAAAGTTTTCCAAATTGACTTTGAAGTCATTTTTACTAGAATCCTAAATGGTGGTTCTAAGAGGTATCATTTAAGTAACTAGTAAGGGTCGTTTAAGTCCTAGAAATGTTGTCTTACTAAAAAACAAAAGGCAAACTTGATTTTTTCACCCTTAAATCATTCCCAACTCTAATGACGACATATAAAAGGAAGAGAGGAGTCAAATTTTGTCAGTTTTTGACTCCCAACTTCGGCGATCCTCATCTCTTCTCGCTTTCCTTAGGTTTTAAGTTTTTTTATTGTCTCTTTCGAACTTGTTTTAATTTATAATGTTAGTTTAGTTATTTACGTGTAGATTACTTGCTGTTTTTATGTTTCACTATTGTTTTACCTTTTTTTATTTTTATTTGTTTTGATTGGGTTTTTAAAAATATTTGTTAAACTTTTGAATTTTAAAAATTTAATGTTTAATATTTAAATTCCAGCCTTGTGTTTCTTGTGTTTCTTTATGATTTTTACAATTTTAGTTTATGTTTTATTTAATTTTAGTATGTTAGCTTATTATATCTAGGTTAGAAGATATTTGATAGATTAATGGGTTATAATTGTGATAATTGAAATGGGTTTTGAATAGGTTTTGTGTTTTATATTAGGATTGAGTTAAAACTCCTATTAAATGTCAAGAATTAGGGGTTTTATTTTAGGATTGGTTATCCTATTTAAGAATTGTAGTTTGATTTCTAGGTTTGAACTTTCGATCCATAATTGTCGTTTGTAACTACCATAAATAGCAATAGGCTAATTGAATTTATAATTGAGACTTAATCAGCTTCATAAAAAAGGAAGCCATTTTTCGTCACTTTTTGATGCTGCACTTTGGTGGCCCTTATTTCTTCTTGGTTTCCTTAAGTTTTAACTTATTTTCATGTCTCTTTTCATTTTTTTTATTTCTATTTTTGAATTAGTTTTTTAGGTAATTAATATCTTTAATGTTTCTGTTAATATTTTGTTTTATTTGTTCTATTTTCCATATGTATTTAATTTACTTTTTGTTTAAATAGTAGTTAAACCTTTGAATATTTTTAATATAGTGTTTCATCTTTAATTTTAGCATTGTCTTTCTAGTCTTCTTTATGATTTCTAATAGTTGTGTTTAGGATAGGTTTTCCTAATTGTTTAGTATATGATTTTGCATTATCATGATAGAATTGATGTGTTTAGGACATAGTTTATTGTTCTTTTAATGTTATTGTTCTTGTTTATGTTTCCTAAATGTTGGGTGATGATTTTGGGCATGATTTGATATTTTTTTAGTGCAAGTGATTAGTATGCTTGCCATTGCACTTGATCTAGTAACTAAGAGAGGAGGAAGAGAAGGAAGAATTAAAGAAAAAATTCCTACAATCATGGGAATGGGGACAGAAGTGCCATGCGAGGTTCACTTATTTTGTGTTTTTTGAGTTGTCTTGACATATATAAGGGTACAAAACCCTAGGTTTCATCAGGAAATCATTAGAAACTTTCCTTAAGAGGCTAAAAAACAAGTTTGGAGGCTTCCTAAGGGGAGAAATCAAGATAAACATCCATCTTTGGCCAGGAAAAATTTATTCGAAGAATTTCCACTATAGGAGAAAGAAGAGAAGAGTGGCACCTCATCTAGTTTTTATTACTTCTTCCCTTTTATTATCCTTTGTATGGATATTATGCTATTAAAAGATGTAGAACATTATGAGTAGCTGAACTATATTGTAAGGATTGTTTTTGAACTGTTTTGTTGAACTCTTATCAAGTTAGTTTAATGAATGGATGATTAAGATAATTATTGTGCTTAACCATAGTAATAGATTAAGATATTAAGTTAGGTAATTTGTGTTAGGTTGTGTAATGAAAGTTTGTACCCAATAGATTTACAATTATTAGGTTACTTAATTAACTAGAGAGAGATCTTGATTAATTTATTGATTGCCTATAAGATTACTTCACAACTAGTTGAATTGGTTAGGGAAACTTATCTAATTTATTTAAGGAAACTTAATTACCCCTCGAGGTAGGGTGATTAAAACATTAGGACATCTTGCTATAAGAATAATTAAATCAACAAGATAAAAAATAAAAAATTAGGGATAAAAGTGATTCCTAATATTAACTCTTGAAATCAAAAGTTTCTTTTCATTGCTCTTTTAATTGTTCATTATCAATTTATATTGTTTTAGTTTATTTTTTAGTCTTTATTGTTTCAAATTGTGCCTTAGACTGGGTTATAATTATGAGACTTGAATTGGATTTTGAATGAGTTTTGTGATTTATGCTAAGATTAATTTGGAAATCCAGTTAAATGCCAAAAATTAAGAATTATATTGTAGGCTTGATAGTCCTACTTATGATTTCTAACATTATTGTTAAATTTGAGCTTTTATCTATAATTGTCATTAGTGATTATCATAAGCAGCGATAACCAAATTTATTTTGTAAATAAACCTTTAAGAACTTTTCCATATGTTTTAATTCTTTAGGTTACATGATCTAAGTATGTGAGAATATGGCCTAAGTTAGTTATTGCCTAGTTGTTAATGCTATTGCGCCTTTGAATATAGAGATCTTATAATAGGTTATCACATAGTTAAGGATATTTTTTCTATCATATAAGATTAACCTCAAAGTGGAGGAATAAGAACAAAGGTTATACCTAAGTCTATAGTCTAGCATCTTAAGCGTAACATAATTTTAACTGTTTTCAATGATCAGTCGTAAGTCATGAATCTCGATAATATCTTTGGCCCAGCTTTTTAGTTATTGTTATTTGTTTCTTGTCATTTTCTATCTTATTATAGTCGCTTTACTTTTGTTAGTTGTTCTTTTTTTCTTATTTCAATTTCTTTGCACTAAGGGTTTCTTTTTATTTTTCTTTTTGGATTTGTGTAACACTAGGAATAATTAAAACCACTACCAATTCTCTATAGCATCGACCCTAACTTGCCCTACTACATAGTTAGATTAGTTAGGTATTTATTATTTAGTAGCTAATTAAGGTCAGTCATACATAAAATTAGCTCAAATAAATCCATCTTTTAACTAAAAAATTCACATTTAATTCGAGACTAACTTTTCGACAAGTGCATCAGTGACAACAAGTAATATAGTAGAGTGTTTTTCAGACTATGAGTATCTATCCCACGAGGAAGTGTGTATGTGATGTAATGCTAGGTCAATCAGCTTATAATTATCTAGAGAACATAATGTAGGTGTATAAACCATAAATTAAAATTACAAAACTAACCTAGAAATAAAAAACTTCCAATTAATGGTAATAGAATTTAAGGTTGCTTTTCCTAATTTATTCAATTATAGCTTTGGTAATTGATGATTTAATTAACGGATTAGTGATGCTTAATCTAGGGTATCTTCTCTAAATTAAGATAGAGCTATGGTTAAGAAACTTGTTTATCTCTATTGATCCTATTGTAAAGTTTGGTTATGCCTCAGACTTAGGTAATAGGCTTAAAGCTTAGTAAGTCTAATCCTAAATGTCTCTAATTCAAGATTAGCACCCTCATGATTAACCAAGTCTTAGGTTATTTCTCTAATTTAAAGCAAGCTATTTATTGATTTTTCTAACAACCTAGGTAGAGATTATCGGATCCTAGATAATCCGATGGCAATATCCTAAGCGGTCCATTCAGGACAAGCATTAAGCACTCAACAAATAAAGATTAATTCACTAATCATGCATTAACTATTAATTAACATAATTAACCATAAAAAAACACATTTAACAACCTAGTTAAATTGAAATTAAACATTAAGCACAAACATTAATCAAAAATCACAAATAAACAATTTAAACAACATAAACTTTGATAAATTCATAAAAATAACAATAATACACAAGATTAATAGTTTAGATATCATCGAACAAGATTATTAGATGATAATGTAACTCAAAATCACGTGATTATGTTGCTATAACCCCAAAAACAATCTACAAACTCAAATTACAATAAATTGAAATGAAAAAGAAAATAACCTGACTACTTAATCTGAACACTATCCAAATTGAAGGTGTTTAATTCCTAAAATTTATGTTTCAGACATCCAAGAAGGCCTCCTATATATAGGGGAGAGGTTGATGCAAGTGGAGGAAGAAGTCAGCTTCAAATGTTGAAGATTCAGGTCAGAAAATGTATTTACTGACGATTAATGGTGGGTGCACTAATCCACAATGACGGGCTATAGACCACCGTTGATAAACAAATATTGACTCCTTCACCTTGGGTTTGTTCATCCTTCAACGATAAGTTAGGCATCTTTTATGTTGGGGTAGCCAGACCCGGGTTGATGGTCTAGATTTATGTCATTCTTTGATCTTTTTGCACATTTCGAGTGTTATTCACATTAACATGTAATTTAAACATTTTTAAACATTAATTAATCAATGAAGCTCAGAAATAAGGGTAAATTTACATTAAATAACACTTAAAAAACTATCAATTTTACCCATAACAACTCCCCGCACTTAATTTTTTTCTTGTCCTCCAGTAAAAGAATCATTCAACTTTCTCAAACTAATTTATAATTATAGGAAAATTAATCCAAGATCAACCACGTAGTTATTGAAATTTTTTTCTTAATCTATCAAAAATAATGACTCATAGATATATTATATAATTAATTAATCATATCAAATGGTAAATGCACTTAAATCATTTAATTCTTTTTTAGTCTTCATCTCGAATCCCAAAAATCAATTCCTTATTAAAAGAAAAATATAATGAGTTTAATGCATCATCTTTTCAACACTTTCACATCCTTTAGTTAAGTCATAATGTAATTAATTACATAATTAATTAAATATATAAGTAGTTTGGTTGAGAAGTCACTTTGGTCTTTTTACACGAAAGTGTACATTTTGTCGTTGACTGATGGTTGGTTTCTATAAAGATAATTTCACTCAAGTTAATTATAAATTAAAGTCCTTTGATCTCACTTTTATCAATTCAATTCAACCAACACCGATCGCAAGTGCACTAGTCTCAAGTAATAAAGTGGAAGTAAAATTAAGATCCAGGTATTGTTCCTACGGGGATTCCTTGCTAAAATTCCAAGTATTAAGGCAAATTTGATCACGATTATCTAAAGAATCTCAATTCAATGAAAATTGAATCAAGAATTACTAAAGAAATTCAAAACATTGAAGTTATGTAAAATAACTTAGTTTGGCAAAAGAATTGTCTTTTTATATGGAATTTGGTTAGGAATATGTTCTTCAATGACTTAAATGGATTAAATGTGAATTAGGGGACTTATTCTAGGGACACTTTACATAATCTAAGCAATGCTATGGTTAAGACAAAGCTTAATCTCTAAATATTTAAGTTGGAGTTTGGTTATATCACAATCTTGAGCATAAGGTTTGAAAACCAAGAAGTGTAAGTTAAAAAATTCCTAAATTCGAATTCTGACACTTAAGACAAATAAAGGTTTGGTTATTCAATGATTTTAATCAGGTTGCTTAAGGAATTGTCCAATAAATTAGGTAGATTTCTCGGATCCTTGTTTATTTCTTAACTTTGTCTTACATGTTTAAGGTAAAACAAGCTTTAATCTCTTGCCAAAAGCAAAGAACAGACCTTAATCTAACAAGGAAACTTATTCAACACATGTTCAGGTCATTTTAAAAACATATCCTAGCCAAAAATAAGATTAACAACTCATATTAAGCAAGAAATAAGTCATACACATCAAATAAAACATGTTCTTGCCCAAATAATGAAGAAATTTAATTTTAATAGACAAAAATCAGTTAAAGTGCACCAATTTTTGGCTCCAAAAACGTTTACAAGGCTGATATACATGTATTGAGCATCAACAACTACAAAATGAAACTCAGATATGCAAAACAAGATGAAAAATGTGAAGAACAAGAGAAAATAACTATAAGTCTCTCCTATGGTTCTTTCAGTCTGATTTCTCTCTAATTTTTGCATTTTTCTTTGTCCCTTTTTTTGAACAAATGGGTTCTCTGAGCTTTTATAGGTGTTAGCTACAAGTGGGAAGTACCTAGGGCAAGTTATAGTAAGTGGAGAAGGATATCCAGCTAGAAAACTGTCAACTGCTACTTAAAAAACACTTAAAAGGAGTTAAATGGTACCTGTTAAGTATCGCCATTTAGGTCTCTAACTCGACAGTTGAACGGTGCCTGGCTGAGTTGAACGGAGCTTCTCATAACCTGCCATTTTAGTGCAAAACTTAGAATTTCAACAGTTTTTTCTCAGATTTTCTGAATTAAATCAACTCCAACTCCAATGTTCATCAATCAAACACATAATTAAGCTAATAAAGATCAAATGTTACAAATTATACAACAATCTAGCTTAATTTGGAGTCAAATATGATATAAAAATCAAGTCTATCAACTCCCCCACACAATTTTTTTTGTCCTCAACTAAATCAAGCTATCATTAGTTTCCAAACAAAAGATAATCTTAATAAAAATGTTTCCAATTAATCAACCAAAAACATTGAAAAGAATTCCCTCATCCTTCAATCAATATAACAAGGTAAGAGGTTATAAATTTGATTCATCTAATCAAGTTGCAATTGAAAGTGATTTAGTTCATGCTTCTTTCAATTCATCCTAAGCACACAATTCCATTCCAATCATAAAATGAATATAAACCAGGCAAGAGATCTCATCTAGGAACACAAATCCAAATCCTTAGACTTAAGCATTAAAAAGAAAAAGCAATGCAGATCTAGCTTTAGTTGAGAAGTCACTCAATCTTTTGTACTCAAAGGAGAAAAGTTTATGGTGAACAACCCCTGGCTTACCGGATTGAGCAATCTTTCATCAACTAACTTTTTGCACCACTCATATCTTTTAACCAATTTGTTAGAAGCCAGCGGAGTGAACAAAAGATGCTCACTTTTCACTCTTGTTTTTCTTTCTTTTCTTTTCTTTCATTGCACTTTCCTCTCTTTTTCTTCTTCATTTGTCTCTTTCTTCTTCTTTTTTTTTTGAAGAAGGATAATGAAATTGCATCAAAGACAAAAAATTTAGCTTAGAAAGATTCTGTTTATAATTGGAATGTCATAATGAATCAATAAGACTTAATGGTGAAAAGCATGACATAAATCAAGATCAAAAGCTCATCAATCATCAAAATAAAAAGATAACATCTTATTTGGTGAAAAGACTGAGATTCAAAAGGAAAACTTATCAATGATAAGATCAAGATCATTTTTTTTTCCAAAAATATCATAGGTTGAGTGGAAAATGATGATAGAAAATCAACCTTTAGATAAGTAAAAATAAGCATGAATTTCCCTCCCCTACACTTAAAATAAACATTGGTCTACCAATGTTATAAAATGAAAATAAGAAATCAAATGTAGGAGAAAAGGAGTAGAAAACACCGGGAGAATGAAATTTTGACTTGAATAAACTAGACGAGCTACAACCATTAATAATAGCTGACAAAAGATAAGAACCATTAAAGCATGAGTGCAACTAAATCATAAAAGAAAGCTCTAATTTCATAAATATAACAATAATGTACCCAAAAGGTAGCACACAGCAAAAGAACTAAAGAACGAAAAACAATAGAAAGGAAATACATAAAAGCAAAGCAGATAGGGTTATCCAAAAACAAAAAATCCTATTAAAAGGACTAGCTTAAAACAAAAGGGCTAGCCTAACATCTAAAAGAAACTAGTTAACTCAGTGGAGGAAAATGATTATGAACAAAATCCCAGAAGGCTGAAATCTGGCTTTAAACTATCCCAACCTGTTGCAAAAAATCCTGAAGATGAGAAAAGAGGAGATCCTGCTAGGATTCCATATGAGTGAGATGTTGTTCAATACGATCTAGTTGATCGGAAGAATGAGGCATAGGAGCAGGTCTACTAGCAACTAGGGGAAACGGTCTATGGATTGAAGGAGGAATACCGGGAGAGGGCAAAGTAGCTTTAAAAGAAGCTTCATCCATGCCTTTATAGCCATGTCTTCAACTGGAATAGACGGTGGAGGAGGTTTATGGTCAACATCCACAGGCTCACACTCCTAAAGAGGCTGTCAAGTCAAATTGAAAAAAAACACCTCCAATTTTAGCAAATCGCCAAGAATTATGGTGTGGGTAACCAATAATAGAGGTGGGCATAAGCTAAACAACTGTCTGGCCCTCAAATGAAACACCAGCCTTAGTAAGCACCTGGGTGATAGAAGCTGGAAAACAGAAGTTCTTTGTGTCATGCTTTGATCTAACGACATTCTTGATCTTTGAAGAATAAAGGAAGCCAATGGAAAACCCTCAATGGCTCCTAAACCATGATATAACTTATGTAAAAGGTAGATCTCATCATACCTTATCTCATTAAGCCCACTAGCACAAGGCAAAATTTTTGAACTGATGAACGCGATAACAATCGTCCTCTGAACTGATGATTGATATGTTGGAAAGTAGTCCTTCCCCAGAGGCTAAATTAGACCCAGCGCAGTGCGAGTAGTCTTAAAAGTAAAGGTGGGATCTGGCTCGACATTATCACCATGAAATTGATCCACTCGATGATGATAAGATCACCAACATTTGGCACATTTAGAAGGCAAGAAAGTGAAGCTCTCCTGAGGTTGATAGGCACTCCTCGAACTATGGATTGAATGTAGAGAAGGTCTTCGGCAGCCTTCTCTTCCATATTGGCATAGAATTCACGTACGAGGATGGGGTAATAAGGACCAATCAAGACCAAAACAGGTCCCCATTCCAACATATGAAACACAGAACTAACTTGAAGTTTCACATCCAAAGTAAGAATTAAAGATTTTTCATCTATAAACTTGTTTGGAAGATGAGCATCATACCAATTGGCATTCTCAGGGCATGTAAAATGAGACACATCCTGAGCTGTTCTCTTGCGTGAGCTAGAAGTGCCTTGAAATGGTGTAGGAGGCATATTTGGACCTAAATAGAACAATTAAAAAACCAAACTTAAGCATGGTTGAGTAAAGACTCTAAATCATGCTAAATTTGATGAATATTATGAAAATTATGAGCGAATTTTCAAAGATTAGGCCTTAATAATGCATATACATGAATAAGAGACCTAAGTTAATCATTAAGGACCAGAATTTAAGCCAAATATTCAATCCCATATGAAAAAAACTAAAATGTTCCTAGTTAGAAAAATACCCAAATTTTTACAGAAAGATTATGGCCTAAAAGTGACACCAAAATGTAGATAATGTTCCAAGGAATCTAATGGTACAAAATTTATGCTTAAATAAGGCCTAAATCATCATGAAAATTCAAAAAGAAAATTTGAGTAAATAGTACCTTCAAATAGAAACACGCGATTTTAGGGCAGAAAGAGTGAATAAATCTGTAAAATAACCCAAAAATCAGGTAGAGCTTGAAATTTTTGAGATTTTGACACCAAAATCGTTGAAATTGGTTGAGAATTGAGCACAGAATCACAAATTTAGGGATAGAGGTGCGTCTTTCGACTAGAGAGAGGAAGAGATAAGAAGCTACAGTGAAATACCAAAACTACGTCATTTCTTGGCCTTTATGGGACTTAAACGATGACCTATGAAACGTTAAACGACGTCGTTTAAGTCTCATCGGTTAAGTCTCTAGAAAGCAGAATGGCGGCTTAAAACTGAATAGCCCGCTGTTTTAGTACTGCATTTTAGTCTTAAAATTGAGCTCCAACTCAGATTTCTAGCTACAAATCTTGTCTAAATGACCCCAAATTAATACCAAAAAAAGATCAAATGATTCCCTAGGTAAATAACTGAAAATATAGCCAAGAAAACATCAAATTGAAGCATCAAAGAGTTAGCTAGCTTAAAGATTTTTAAAAGAAAACCAAAAGCTAAAAATAAATAAGAAGAGCTAAAAATTAAATGTAAAACAACTTAAACAAGTTAAATAACTAAAAAGAGACTTAATAAGACTAAAAATAAATTTGTACAAAAGGAAATAACAAAACCTAAGACCAAAGATAAAGAAAAGCTAAGACCTTAATTAAAAGGCTTTAATAATAACACTTAAATAAATTTAAAACAAGTAAAAACTAGAATTAAAAGAAAACTAAAAAGAAACTAGAATTAAATATAAAACAAAAGACTAAATTAAAAAACAAAGAAAACTAAAGAACAACTTAACCAAAACAACCTAGAAAAAGGATTAAAGAAAAACTAAAACAACTAAAAAGAATGACTAACATAATCTAACCTAACACAATGCATAAATTAAACAACCTAAGAGGGGTCAGAAAGATTAAGAACATCAAATTGATCATTGAGCCAATTAGGCCCATAAAGCTTTGCCCTTTGACCATTGATTTTAAAATATAATTGACCATTTGACACTTCAATGGTACAATAAGGATAAACATTAAGTACATTATAAGGGTCGGTCTATCTGGATCGCAACTTTCCAGAAATAGCTTTAACCGAGAGTTATAAACAAAAACCTTGTCACCAATTTTAAAATCTCGAGGAATGTTATTCCGATCATGCCATTTCTTGGTTTTTTCCTTATATAACTTGGGCATTTTTATACGCATCAAGGCGAAATTTATCTAATTCATTCAATTGGAATAACTTTTTCTTGCCAACTTGCCTTGCATTAAAATTTAGGAAGTTAATTGCCCAAAATGCCTTATGCTCCAATTCAATAGGTAAATGACAAGATTTACCATACACTAAATGATATAGAGACATACAAATGGGCATCTTAAAAGCAGTATGATACAACCATAATACAACATCTAATTTCAAAGACCAATCCTTTGAGATGCATTTATGGTCTTTTCTAAAATTCTTTTGATTTCTCTATTAGAGACTTCTACTTGACTGCTTATTTGTGGAGGATAAAGGGTGGCAATTCTATTTTTTACACTGTATTTGGATAGGAGGGATTAGAATTGACGATTACAAAAATGAGAACCTCCATCACTAATTATAGCACGGGATGTACCAAATCTTGTAAAAATGTTTCGTTTAAGGAATTTCACCACCACTCGGGCATCACTCGTGGTAAGGCCACTGCTTCCACCCATTTACTCCCATAATCAATTGCTGCTAAAATATATTGATTGGAAAATGACTTAGGGAATGGATCCATAAAATCAATGCCCCAAACATCGAAAATCTCACAACCCATAATGTTACTCAATGGCATTTTTTGTTTTATGAAATGTTTCCCGTTCTTTGGCATTTATCATAAGATTTTACAAAGTTAAATGCGTCCTTGAATAATGTGGGCCAATAGAATCCTGATTCTAGAACCTTATATGTAGTTCTAACTGATCCGAAGTGTCCTCCAACTTCTCTTGAATGACAATGAGTTAAAATAGGGACCACTTCATCCTTAGGCACACACCTTCTAATAACTCCATCACCACATATCTTGTATAGGAATAGATTATACCAAAGAAATTTCCTTACATCAGAAAGAAACTTCTTTCTGTGTTGATAAGAAAAATCATAAGGAATAACCTTGCCAACTATATAATTGGCATAATCAGCATACCATGGCAAGTTACCCTTAATTGCTAAGAGATGCTCTTTAGGGAACATTTTTTTATGTTAAGATCATTACCTTTTCCATAACATCCTCAGTTAATCTTGGCAAATGATCGATAACAAAATTTTCAGCAACTTTCTTATCCTTGATTGTAATATCAAACTTTTGTAACAATAAATCCCATTTGATCAATCTTGGCTTTGCTTCCGGTTTGGTCATTAAATACTTTAATGCTACATGATCAGTGAATATTATTACCTTTGACAACACCAAATAAGAATGAAATTTATCAAATTCAAAGATAACAGTAAACATCTCTTTCTCAGTCATTGTATAGTTTTTCTGGGCATTGTTTAAGATCCTACTTGCATAATAAATAGGAAGAAAGATCTTGTCCTTTCTTTGCCTAAAAACTGGACCAATAGCAAAATTGCTTACATCGCACATTAATTTGAATGGAAGAGACTAATCTAATGAAACTAGGATTGGTGAACTTGTAAGCTTAGATTTCAAAAGTTTAAAAGAGTGCATACAATTGTCATTAAAATTAAATGTTGAATCCTTAGTCAAGAGATCAATAAGAGGCTTAGAGATTTTAGAAATATCCTTTATAAACCTCCTGTAGAATTCAGCATGTCCTAAGAAACTTCTAATTACACGAACTAAATTTAGAGGTGGGAGTTAAGCAGTGATCTCTATCTTGGCTGGATCTACTTCTATACCCTTACTAGATATCTTATGACCCAGTACAATACACTCTTGCACCATGAAGTGACATTTTTTCCAATTCAAAACTAAAATTTTCCATTCACATCTCTTAAGCACCTTATCAAGATTTTTCAGACAAGAATTAAAAGACATTCCAAACACTAAAAAATTATCTATAAAAACTTCAATGCACGACTCTATCATATCAGAAAAAATGGCTAGTATACAGCATTGAAAAGTGGCAGGGCATTGCATAGCCCAAAAGGCATTCACCTATATGCAAATGTTCTGTAAGGACAAGTGAAGGTTGTTTTCTCTTGATCCTCCAGAGCAATTGGGATTTGTAAATATCCACTATATCCATCCAGTGCACAATGAAAAATGTGTTCCGTCAATCTTTCTATGACTTGATCAAGGAAAGGAAGTGGAAAATGGTCCTTTTTAGTGGCATCATTCAACTTTTTATAGTCAATGCACATGCGCCAACCAATAATCTTCTGGTTCCTATTTGCTCATTCTGAATCACCGTAAGGCCTCCCTTCTTTGGTACAACTTGTACTGGGCTAACCCAAGGTGAATCAAAGATTGGATAAATGATTTCGGCATCAAGCAATTTAATAACTTCATTTTTAATAACTTTCTTAATGTTTGGGTTTAATCTTCGCTGCAGTTGGACAAAAGATTTGCTACCCTCTTCTATAAAGATCTTATGTGTGTAAATAGAAGGGCTCAATCCTTTAATATCCGAAATGTTCCATCCTATAGCCTTAACATGCTCTCTTAAAACTCTTAACAACTTGTCTTCCATGCCATCATCTAAAGTGATGAAATAATCTTTGGTAATTGTGATTGAGGGTTTAAAAAGGCATACTTTAGATGAGTAGAAAGAGGCTTTAACTTTAATTCAGGTGGCTCCTTTATTGATGGATTTGGTAAAGGTTTTATAGGCCTCTCCAAATTCTCAAATCTCTTTAAAGGATGCCATCCTAAATAGAGCTTTCTAGCATCCAAAGCTTCTAAAACTTTTGCTACTTCATTGTCATTGGGGTCTATAGACTAAGAATGGATCAGTACTTTTTACAATGAATCAAAACATAATTTAAATGAAAGGTCACTAAAATAATGCTAAACTCCTATAAAATTGCAACAATCGATGACTATTGGATGCTGCATTACCTTAGTCATGTCAAACTTTATTTCTTCTTCTTGGAATCTCATAATTAATTGACTGTCATGCATATCAATTAATGCCCTTGTTGTAGCCATGAATGGCCATCCAAGAATAATAGACACCTTACTATCTTCTTCCATATCCAACACTAAGAAATCCACTGGAAAGATAAACTTATCAACCTTAACCACGACATCCTCAATAATCCCACGTGGATAAGTGATTGATTGATCCAATCCTAATTTATTAATAGAGAAGGGCATCAAAGTAATACTAGCACCAAGATCCATAGGTGCTCTCTCTATTTGCAAACCTTCTATGGCATAAGGAATGGTAAAACTATCAGGGTCCTTTAACTTAGGTGGCAATTTTCTTAACAATATTGTAGAACATTCTTCATTAAGCTTAACAGTTTCAAATCATCCAATTTCCTCTTTTTGGACAGAATGTCCTTTAAAAACTTTGCATAGCTTGGCATTTGTGCTATGGCTTTTCCAAATAGGATGTTAATATGTAACTTTTAAAACATTTCAACAAACTTCCCAAATTGCTTATTTAGTTTTGCGTTCTTTAACCTTTGAGGATAAGGAACACGTGGTTTGATTTGCGTTTCAAATTTAATAACCACTTCCTTACCTTTTTCTTTCTTCTTCTTTACTGCTTCCACCACTATTTCGTCATTTTGATGATTTTCTATGTCTATTTTCTTTTCTACTTCTTTCCTACTTCTCAAGGTAATAACCTTTACATGCTCTCTAAGATTAACTTCAGTGGTACTTAGGAACTTACTAAGGGGCCTTTCTTGTAAAATTTGAGCAATCTGACTAACCTGAGTCTCTAGATTCTTAATGGCTACTTCATAATTTTGCAATCGAGACTCATTACCTTGCATAAACTTAAGCATTATCTCCTATAACCTTGACTTTGTAGAAGGAGGTGAATTTGTTCTGAATCAGGTGGTGAAGCTCTTTGTTGGGTTATTTAGGTTGGGGTTTAGTATGCATTCTGATTGTCTTGCCAAGAGAAATTAGGGTGGTTTCTCCATCTAGGATTATTTGTATTGAAGTAAGAATTATTCCCTTGCCTATTTTAGCTCAAAAATTAAGCTTGATCAGGCTCTCTAGCAAAGGGACTACCTACTTGACAATCTATTGAAGAATGAGATGGGCTACCATAATGTTCACATTCTATTTGGTTTTCATGTCCAATAC
>JAOXYD010206367.1:0-34577 GCA_028565735.1 Pinacopodium congolense
GTCTGGAGGGCTTTGGGTGAGGTGATGAAACTGGGTGGTTGAGCGTGTCACGACTAAACTGGAGAGGGGATACACTGGATTTGGATTAGAGAAAACAGAGATTTAAAGATGACGATAGTGGCACAAGATAGGGACTGGAGAAGATAGGGCTGGGTCTGGTATATCAAACTATAACAGAACAGAGGAGAGGCAGGATTTTGCAAGGAGGAAGAACAAGGCAGGGGAAAAATAACGAAGATTCAAACCAAAAGGGTTAAGGTATGTGGCTCTGATACCATAATAGCATATGAAAACAAAGAATAACGAAGAGAATTGTGAAGTTTTTATTATGTCTTTCTATACATGATACATCATCTATTTATACATATAATTGTTATATAATTAAAAGGACTCTAACTCTTATAATCATAATCCCAATCCATGTCAATTACTTTAAAGTCCCATGATCATAAGAAGTCTATCCCAATCCATTTTAATCACTTTTAAATCCCATGAGCAGAAGAAGTCTACTAAGATCAGGTTAACAAAAGTGTTCACAACTGAAGAGTTTTGTCTAATTGTCGTAGAAAAATGAGGAAGATAAGGAGACGATTGGCTAAAAAAGATAGAAAACTGGAGCTAAAATAATGCAAACTTAATTTTGTGGATAAAGAAATATGTTACAGAGAAGTAAGAATGATTTTGGAACTTCTTTTTATTTCCTTATGAACTGTGGGCTTGCCAAAGGTTTGGGCTTAATCATGACTTGGTAATAGGATGAAGTTTAGAGTGTTACGTATATTAAATTGCCTAATTTATATTTTTTATGAGTTAAAATGCAGATTTAGACTTAAAGAGACAAATTTTAGGTGCAACAGGCCAAGTTTGGAGAAGAATTAGAGAAAAACTAAAATCTAGAGACATCAAAAGCTGTGATCAAGTATGCTATTAATCTCCCTAGAAACTGTCGTTAATGCCCGAATATCAAATCCTTCAATGATAGTCTTTAAATAGTGTCATTGATCGGATTGTTAATTGTCATTAATGTCTCAAAAAATATGTTTTAGTGTTAGATTTAAGGGCATTAGAGTATTTTTGCTCCAAGAAAAATTAAAACCCTAAAGGAGAAGTACTTACGACTATGAAACAAACTCGGATGCAAACATTTCTTCCCATTTTTAGTAGCCACTTAGTTTTCCTTAATTTTCTTCTTATTTTAGGAATTTTTGCTTTCTTTCATCTTATATTTGAAAATACTCATAGAAATTGTGTTCTAGATAGATAAATACCTTACTTTCATTTGAGTTTTTGCTATTAGTTTATTGTTTCTTTTAAATTCATATGTTATCACATTTAGATTGATTTTGGGATATTTGTTCAAAACTTTAAATATTGTTAGTTGATTATTAAATCTTTGAGTTCCCTTATCTTTATCTTGTTATTTATTGTAAGTTGTTTATTTCATTTTTTGTTTTTGTTTATTTCATTATGTTAGGCTAATTTCCTTTGAGTTAGAAGATATTAAATGGAAAATGGAATTGCAATTATAAGATTAGTATTGGTTTTAATGAGTATTGTGTTTTTTTATTAAGATTGAATTAAAACTTTGGTTAATGTAAAAAACTAGGAGTTGTATTATAGGCTTGATCACTCTATTTATGATTTCTAGTTTGAACGTTAGGTATAGGATTTTTTGTAATTATCACTAGTTAATAGCAAAGGTAACTATAGGTTAATTAAATTTATAATTGAAACTTGATCAATTGCTTTAGGATTTTGGTTCTTTAAGTTGTATGATCTGCGCTTCTGTGATTATGACTTAAGTTAAATATTCCTTATTGCGTAATGCTACTACATAATTGAATCTAGAGAGTATGTTCTCAATTGTTATGTTAGTCAAGGATATTTTTAGAGCCTGTTGAATTTTTCTATAATTAGAGGAATGTAGGATGCAAGAGCTTGTTTGTTTTTATAAAATAACATCTTAATTAGGACACAATTTTATATGTTTCGATGATCAATTGTCTTTCTTAAGTCTTCTGACCAACTTTCCATCATAGTTATCTATTTTTTCATATTCTGTGTTATTAATTTAGTTGCATTTATTTCATTATTTAGATTTTTGGTTTATTTCAATTTTAATTAAATTTGACGTTTTCAATCAAAATTAGAAATAAAAAAAGCTAAATATTGTGGGATCTATTATAACTTACCCTACTACATAGTTAGGATATTAAGTTAGATTATTATTTGGTATACCCCGACAACTACGCTAAAGTTTTGATGTCGTTATCGGACAGTTGCCATTAGTGTTTTATTATTTATTTTGTTGTTGTTATTTTTATTTCTTGACCTTTATCAACTTTTTTTCTATTTATGTATGCATCAGATCTCTTCAAAGCATCAAAGACTCCTGACATTTGTTATAGAGAAGATATGCCTTCTCCTTTCAATCCACTTTCACTTCCTCCTCTAATAGGTCACACATGAATTCAAAAACTTGAGCTAACTCAACACATTCCTATTCCTAGAAGTGAAAGCTCATCATTGTTCAAAGAGGAGGTTAAAGAGAGTCTAGAAAAATCTACAGACCAAGTGGAAGAAGCAATGGCTCAACATCAACATTAACAGACTTTGAAAGAGCTTGCAAGTCCTACTTTTAACCTTTATTTACTTTGCATTAATTACCCTGATGATGAACCTAAGTTTAAAATTATACATGGATATATTTGTGCATTGTCTACTTTATAGGTTTTCAGGATAATAGTTCTTTGATAAGTGTGTTTTTGGGTTTTATTTCTAGGTTGTTCTTATATGTTTTAAGTTTTTTTTGTATGTTTCAACCTTAGTTTATTTTTATCTTTTTCATATTTTCATTATCTTTTAGATGTTTTTAATTGTTTCTTTATATTGATTAGTGTTTAAAGGTAAATTTTAAGCTCATTTGAGGGATGAATTAATGCACTTTGGTGGTTGGATATGTAGGTACTAGAAATTCAGATTTGGATGTGGTCTAGGTGCATTGGAAGATGCATTAGACTAACTTATAGAGCTCCAAATGTGATGGAAATTTATGAAGTGGTATAACAATATGTGAGGAGCTTGCATATCAAATTTCAAGGCAATCGGAGTTCCAAAAAGGGAGTTATGGCCAGAAGAATGGCGTAGAAAGTTGGAAAAGTTGTCAAGTTTGAGGAAATATTCCTACGATTGTGGGAATTATGGCCAATCCCACAATCGTGGGAACTAAGAGCAGAAACACGATGCAGGGCTCACTTACTTGAGGGTTTTTGAGTTTTTTAGACATATAAAAGGGTTAGAAACCCTAGGAACCGTCAAGAAACATTTGGGGACTCACCTAAAGAGAAAAAAAAGCAGGTTTTTGTGTCTTCAAAAGTGGGAAATCAAGATCAACATCCACCTTTTGGCAAGAACTTCTCATCTGCAGAAATTCCAACATAGGAGAAAGAAGAGAGCATTACTCTCATCCTCTAGTTTCTTATTTTTTTTCTCTTCTAGTATCTTTATTATTGATTTTGTGATAATTGGGGATGTTATTGAAATTATGAGTGACTAAGTTTATCGTAGAGATTACTTTTGAACTACTTGTTTAACTTTTATCTTGTTGAATTGAATGAATGATGCTTTTGATGAATTTTGAGCTTATACCTTGCAATATATTGAGAAATTGAGTTGGGTAATTTGTGTAGGGTTGTAAAATGACAGTTGGCACCCCTATAGACCTAAATTTCATCAAGTTAATTGATTATTTAGAGAGAGATCTTGACTAATTAGTTGATTACTTATAGGATAGCTTCATAACTAGTTAAATTGGTGGACTGGTTTTGTAGATTAAAAGATTGATTAATCCATTCCATTTAATTTGGCTAGGGAAATTTAATTACATGTTGAGAAAGGGTAATTGAAATATGAAGACATCTTAGGTGAGGAATACTTCAATCAACAAGGTAGGAGGGAGACAAGTTAGGAAAAAAGTGATCTCTAATCATAAATCTTGAAATCCAAAGTTTCTTCACTTTTGTTCTATCATTGGTTCATTGCTAGTTTGTTTGATTTAGTTTATTTTTCAGTCTTTATTATTTGAATTTGGGTCTTGAACAAAGTATAACCTAAATTAAGTAGTGCCTAAGCTACAATCCTTGTGGGATTGATATCTATTCTTTACTACAAGTTACACTCCATATGCTTGCAGTTTTGCTTGTAAAACTAGTTAATTTTTCAAACTCATCAACAAGTTTTTGATGTTGTTACTGAGAATTATTTTGTTTAGCATCTTGTTTAGTTTGGGTAACTTTGATTTGAGAGTTTTTGGTAGTTTTCCTTATGTGGTTGCAAATGCATGAACAAAAGGAGCACGAGATGGTCCAACGAGCTTAGTGACGCAAGGATTCAAGAAACAAAAGGGAATGATTTCGTTTAACATGGTGACAGGTCTTCAAGCACAAATTCCAGCCCTTACCAAGCAATTAAGCAACTTACAAAGTATAACTTCCTCTTTTATTAGAACTGTGTAGATTCAATGTGAATTATGTAGACAGGATAGCCATAATACAACTGAATGCTTCTTGTTGGGAACTAGTGGCATATAACATGTCAATTATTGCGGCCAACTGCAAAGAGGTAACATTCCTTATTCTAATACTTTCAGTTCAGGGTGGCAAAACCACCTAAATGTTTTGTAGAATCCTAATTATACAGGTGGCCAAGTGCACACATAAGGACCTCTTGAATTTCAATAAGACTAATTTGAGTTTTGGAGAATAAGATGGATAAGATGATAGATTTCTTGTACTCCTAAGTAGTAAGTTAACAAAAGAACTAGAAACACAGTCAAAAGAGGATGGAGGCAAAATTTAACCAAAT
This sequence comes from Pinacopodium congolense, assembly GCA_028565735.1. Classification (NCBI taxonomy): domain Eukaryota; kingdom Viridiplantae; phylum Streptophyta; class Magnoliopsida; order Malpighiales; family Erythroxylaceae; genus Pinacopodium; species Pinacopodium congolense. The sequence goes on from JAOXYD010206367.1 coordinate 4,864, forward strand.
TATAAAGAACCACACTTCATCCATCCATAACTTGGAGGTATAAGTAGGTCAACTTGCTAATGCTTTGTCTTTTAGTAATGTAGGTAGCCTACCAATCAATACCGAAGCAAATCTAAAGGAGTAGTTAATGGCCATCATAGTTGTCATGGAAAAGGAAGCACAAGATACAATGGAGAAGGATGAAAGCTCGAAAGAGGTGAGCCAAGAGAAAGAGAAGAAGCAAGACGAAGAGTCGTGTGGTGATAACTTAGAGAATAAGCTGTAGCCAAGCAAGTTGAAGCTTAAAGGTGTCGAACAAGATGACGAGCCTCTACATTTATCATTTATAGCACTATAGAGACCATCTTGGGAGGAAGTCGATGTTAAAAAAGGAGAGTGGAAGTTTTAGTTCAACGATGAAGCAATTCGATTCCACTCCCCTAAAACTTTGGAGCATCATGCTGATTGGGAACCTACTTCAAAGGAAGTTGCTCTAAGCTCCTTATCAAGTTTGAGCATGCTTCATGATGGGCTCAACCATCCATTTGATAATGAATAATGTTGATATGCCAAGGATCAAGCTAATGACCTTAACTTATCATGTTTGTTTCAGTTTTCTTGTCTTTGTTAAGTTTTATGTGTTTTCTTTGATTTTGCTTTTATTTGATATTTAGCTTGTTTTTTCTTTGAATCTCTTGATGTTTAGGTGACTTGATGATTGTTTGAAGGCCTGTTGTGCATCATAGCTTGTTGGAAGACTAAAGTAAGAGATGAAGAAGATTTCCTATGCCTTGGAATGTCGAACACCACCATAAGCCTTTCTTATCCTTAATCTCTTGCGTTGTTCTTGTGTTCTTGTGTTTTGTATTTCATTGTGTTGTTTGTTGGTTTTGGCTGTTTTTCTTTCCACATTGAGGATAATGTGTTGTTCAAGTATAGGGAGGTAGTTCATTTATTGCATTTGTTTTTGTATTTTTGCATGTCATTTAGGATGTGTTGCATTATTTTCATTTTGTTATATAAGATGCATGTTTTAGGAATATTATGTAACAACCCAAAATTGTGAGTCCCATATCAGTTAGAGACAATGTGCCAGGGTGCCTTATAAAGGACTGCATATCCTCTTCACCATAGATGCGTTTAGGGGAGGCCCTAAAAGCAAAACCGTGCAGGACAAGTTGGTGGCTCAAAACGGACAATATCTATGGGCGGGTTAGTCTGGGTTGTTACATATTAGGGTGTTATTTTATGTAAGCAATGGAATCGCACTTGAATCATTTTGATATGTGTTGCCATGAGATTCTATCAGGCTAGTTGGAATGAGATTGAATGCATTCTTGAACTCAGATTAAGCTACTTGAGTAGGGAGTCAACCATGTTGAGTGATGAAAGTAGTTGGTTACATAAGCTTACTCAGATTTTGACACTTGAGCAATGAGGTAATGTAGAGATGTATAATGGATTTTCATTTGAGCTTATGTGAGGAATTGAGCCTTTATGACTCATTCTATAATCATTTCATTTCTTTGTTTGTGTGATGATTCCTTAGGTAATTACCTTCAGAATTGGCTTTGAATCGGTTTAAATCTATTAGATGTATGTTAGATAGAAATAATTAAGGCCCTTTTTATGTTAACCCTTGGCTTAAATGACTTACCCATTTTATTATCCCTTGAAAACCCTGTTGAGCCTTTAACCTTTTGTTTCTTGAAATCACCCCATTTTAAAACCTCAAACCCCATTAGCTTACCCAATCACAAGTTTAGTAGACTACTAATTGATGCATTAGTTTGGGATTGTTGGCTACATTTTTTTCTTTTTTCTTTTGTAAGATGCTTTAAATAGTTGTTAGTACTTCTACTCTTGAATCATTGTATTTAGCTACTATTTTGTTTGTTATTTCTCCATTATTATACAAAAAAAAAGAAAAAAGAAAGAAAAAGAAAAGAAAAGAAAAGAAAAAGGAAGAATCTTTTAGTAGTATCAATAAGTACGCAATAGTAGTATATATCATTTGTATATCTCAGAAGTTTATCTTTGTCATCCCTTTGTGCACTTAGTGCTTTATAAATGCTTGTGATGAATCCTTAACACTTTTTGACCTACCTTAACCTTAATCACATTACAACTCGAAACAAAGTCCTATTGATCTAATTTTTGCATGAAATCATTGTGGAGAAGAATCGGTGTATTAGTAAGCCTAAGATAGTGTGTTTCCTATAGGAAGCTTGAGCAAAACACTAAACACTAAACATTTGAGAGAAATGAGTGGAACCACAAGGAAGATTCATTTTTCATTTATACTTATCTTTGAGCGATAGCTTTATAAGTTGAGTTTACATATATGCACTAATGAAAAGTAGTCATGATATGTGTAATAGCTTGACACTTGGGTTGACCAAAGTTTGATGGATTGCATGCTTTGTTCTTTGTGAAAACGAAGTGATGGAATCGATTGGTTTTGTTTGATTTTTCTTAAGGACAAGCAAAGATTTAAGTATGGGGAAGTTTGATAAGTTTGTTTTTAGGTTATATTTCTAGGATGTTCTTATGTGCTTTAAGTGTTGTTTGTGTGTTTTAACCTTAGTTTATTTTATATTTTGCATATTTTCATTATCTTTTAGGTGTTTTAATTGTTTCTTTATATTTATTAGTGTTTAAGGGTAAATTTTGAGCTTATCTGAGGGATGAATTGATGCACTTTGGTAGTTGGATATGTAGGTAGCAAAAATTTAGCATTGAATGTAGTTCAGGTGACTTGAAAGATGTATTAGACTGACTTATAGAGCTCCTAATGTGATGAAAATTCATGGAGTGCTATAGTAATATGTGGGGAGCTTGCATATCAAAATTCAAGTCAATCGAAGTTCCAAAGAAGGAGTTATGGCCAGAAGAATGAAGGGTACAGAAAGTTGGAAAAGTTGTCAAGTCTAGGAAAATATTCCCACGATCGTGGGAATTATGGCCAATCCCACGATCATGGGAACTGTGAGTAGAAACCCTAGGAGCCATCAAGAAACATTTGGCGACTCATCCAAAGAGGCAAAAAACAAGTTTTTGTTTCTTCCAAAGTGCGAAATCAAAATCAACATCCACCTTTTGGCAAGAACTTCTCATCTACAGAAATTCCAGCATAGGAGAAAGAAGAGAAGATTACTCTCATCATCTAGTTTCTTGTTCTTTATCTCTTATATTATCTTTATTATTGATTATGTGATAGTTAGGGATGTTGTTAACATTATGAGTGGCTATGTTTATTGTAGAGATTACTTTTAAACTACTTGTTGAACTTCTATTTTGTTGAATTGAATGAATGATGCTTTTGATGAATGTTGAGCTTATACCTTGCAATATATTAATAAACTTAGGTGAGTAATTTGTGTAGGGCTAGACAATAAGAGTTGGCACCCTATAAACCTGAATTTCATCAAGTTAATTGATTTGATAAAGAGAGATATTGACTAATTAGTTGATTACCCATAAGATAGATTCATAACTAGTTAAATTAGTGGACTAGCTTTATAGATTGAGAGATTTCTTAATCCATTGCATTTAGTTTGGCTAAGGAAATTTAATTAAACCTTGGGAGAGGGTGACTGAAATATTAAGACCTTTTAGGTGAGACATAATTCAATTAACAAGGTAAGAGGGAGACAAGTTAGGAAAAAATAATCTCTAATCATAAATCTTGAAATCCAAAGTTTCTTCACTTTTATTCTATCATTGGTTCATTACTAGTTTGTTTGATTTAGTTTATTTTTCAGTCTTTATTATTTTAATTTGGGTCTTTAACAAAGTATAACCTAAATTAAGTGGTGCCTAAGATATAATCCTTGTAGGATCGATATCCATTCTTTACTATAAGTTACACTCAGTATGCTTGTGTTTTTTAGCGTAAAACTAATTAGGTAATTTTGCAAAAGCATCAACATTCTTTGGGTTCATATTACATCACTAATCCAAACAATTTCTTAAAGGAGTTCTATAAAGTATGTTTGGGAATAAAGCCCACTAGTGTCACTATGGATCAATTAAAATTGAAAATTTTTCCTTTTGTCTTAGCAGATGCGACTAAAGAACAGTTATATGATCTACTAACTAAATTCATCACCACATAGGATCATATGTAACAAGTGTTCTTGGAGAAATTCTTCCCAGCATCACGAGCAATAAACATTAGGAAGGAGATTTATGCTATTAAATAAGATGCAGGAGAGTTGCTATATAAGTATTAGGAGATTTTCAAAAAGTTTTGCAATAATTGTCCCCATCATAAAAAAAGTGAGTAGTTTTAATTCAATATTTCTATGAGGGATTAATGCCTATGGATAGGAAGATGATAGATATAGCAAGTAGTGAAGCATTGGTAGACAGATACTAAAGGATACAAAGAATTTCATAGAAACTATAGTAACCAATTCATAGTACTGGGGTATTAGAAACAGTTTATCATCATTTATAAAGTAGGTTACAGAAGTTACTATCTCGAAATTGGAGTAGCAAGTAGCTAATCACACATCCTTAATGGAGCCAGTGGTAGTTGACAAGGGATAAGTTAAGGTATGCGGAATTTGTTCATTTTAGAGTCATTCTACTAATTTGTATCCCACATTACAAGATGAGCAGTAGGTTCTTGTAACTAGATGGTTTTAAGGACAATAAAAGAGGTAGGATCCTTATGCTCCTACTTATAATCCAAGGTAAAATGATAATTCTAATTTCAGATATGGGAACAATCAGCAAGGGAGTTGGTGAAGTTGGTGCGAGCTACCAAATAATAAAATACCTAACTAAACTACTATATAGCATGGCAAGTCAAATTTGATCCCACAGAGAACTGGCAGTGTTTTTCAGCAATTCCTAATATTGCACAAAAGAAAAATAAAATAAAAGAAAATCCATGGATGCAAAAGCGTTAAAATAAATTAAAAGACTATTAATGCAATTTAAGCAATAAAACAAGAAAGCAAATAATAAGAAGCAAATAACAAAGACAAAAAGATGGATATAAGATATTATCAGAGTTCATGAATTACAATTGATCATTGAAAATATAAGTTATACTATGCCTAAGATGCTAGCTTGTAGACATAAATAAACTCTTGTGTCCTAAGTTCCTCCATTTTTAAGTAAATCCAACAAGTTTTGAAAAAACCCTTAGTTACATAACAATTTAGAATAAGCATTCTAAATTTAGTGGTGCAATAATATTAAGCACTAGGGAATGACTAAGTTAAGCTACAATCATACAAGCTCAGATTATGTAACTTAGAGAATTAAAACTCTAGGTTAAGTTGATTAAGTCTCAATTACAAATTCAAGTGGCCTATTACTACTTGTGGCAATCTCTAATGAAAATTATATAACAAAAGTTAAAACCTATTAAATGAATTAGAAATTACAAATAAAGTGATCAATCTAATCTGGAACTCCTAATACATGGCATTAAATTGGAGTCCCGACTCAATCCTAACATAAAAACAAAAAAAAAACCCTTGAAAACCCACTTCAATACTTACCATTATAATCCATTAATCCACCTAATATCTTTTAATCCATAAGACAAATAAGTTAACATATTAAAATTAACAATAATATAAAATTAAATTAAATAAGAAAAAATGCAGAAAACATAAAGAATATAACTAAGGCAAGGCTAGAATTTAAAATAAAACATTATATTATCAAAAATTAAAGGTTTAACAACTATTTAACACAACTGAAACAAAATACAAAGGTAACATAGCACTAAAATGAATAATCAACATAGAAAACATAAACAAAACCAAGATTCAACACCTAAACCACTTAGTCTAACAGTAAAAACTAACATTAGATGAAAGAAACATGAAAAACTAAGGAAAAACACAAAGAAACAAAAGCTACCCTAAATAGGGAGCAAAACTTGTGAAATTATGCTCCAATTTTCTATTTACATGCCTCTCTAGGGTTTGGGGACAATTTAGGAGTGAAAAGGCAAGTTTACCCCTTATTTTGACTAAAGATAACGTGTTTTTTTTCATCCTTCGATGCTCTTAATTAAACTTTAACGATCCTTAGATTTAACCGCTATTTATAATTTTGGAAATAGGTTTAAACGGCAGTTAAAGCGAACCTAAATAACGTCGTTATACTCTTGGTCAAACCATCGTTTAACTCCCTGATCAGCTGCCCCTTGTTCTGTTTTGCTCCATTTCTTCTCCAAACTTGATCTTTTTACTTTGTATTTATGTTTTAAGATTAAATATGCATGTAAAATTAAAAGGAATATAAATTTAACATTTAAAATCAAAATAGGGATAAAATCACATGAAAACACATACAAAAATATCATAAAATGCATCCCTATTAGGACTAGTTTAAATATCAAACCTTTTATCTCCTAGTAGTAATAAGGGTTTAATTCTTAACTAGGGATAATCATATTTTTAGTCCTAAACGTTTCATTATTTTTCTAATTGAATCTTATACCTTTGAGACTTCTTATTGAAGTCATATACCTATACAAATTAATCAAAGGTAGTCTTAGACCTATGTAGAAGGACTACCTTTGAATAATCAAAGGCAGTTCTTGTCAAAGATATAGGACTTGTCAAAGATGAAGGGTTATAGTTCTATACTTCCCCCTTTTAGATTTTGTGGCTTCTTTCTCTCTAAAAGGTATGAATATGGCGATAAGAGGTCATCTTAAATGCTTTATGATCAATTATTGTAAAGTTTATAGTTCACAAGCCTATAAAATTATGTTGCTTTAGCTTTAAGGATGGTATAAGTGATTAAAAAAATCTTGCACATGTGCTCAAACTAGAATGAGTAACTCCAGGGGAAGAATAGATGATCATAGTCTTCATTAGTCTTATAAAAAAGTTTGTATATTTTACCATGATAAGAGTGTCACTCAATCTTGTCTAACGGGTAGAATTTATGCTTGACTATCAAGTTATGTAACCTACTTTAGGGAATTTCTACTTGAACTATATTATCTTACACTAAGGAGTTATATTACCTACTTAGTGAAGAATTCTCTGCATGATTTGTTTGAGAAGGTGCTAGAGGATTCTCTCACCCAGGTCACTCTATCTTCTCTATTATGGAAAAATAGGTAGTTAAAGACGTTATTCTTAATCAAGCTGAATCCTCTAAGATCACACTTCCATTCATTCCCTCTAATCAAGCTATCAACCTTAATTTGTTTAGAGTGTCCTTAAAGAAACTCCATTGCATTGAGTCATATGCTTTTTGAAGGTCCTACTTGATTGCATAATTCTTAGTAGTAGTTTTCTTATTGTAGCTCTTAAACAACTCTTATACTAGTAGTAAATTCTCACCTATGTGTCTTAATTTAATGAATGCAATTTGGGTGAAGCTAATAAATGGATCCAACAATTTTTATAGTCTTTAAGCCAAGATTTTGGATATAATTCTATACATGTTATTATAACAAGATATTGATTTATAATCTTTGAGACATAGGGGATTGTTATTCTTTTGGAATTAAGAATATCCTTAAGGAGCTTTCCCATGTTGAAAAATTCTAGGACAGTTAGGGTGACCTGATTGCCAATTATAAGCCAAGAGTGATGGATGAAATCTGCATTAATACCATTGTGTCCTAGTTCTGTTTAGATGGAGTGATTTCCATGTTTCATTAATTTATTCTTCCCATAAAAGTGTGATAAGAGCCTTATATTGCTCTTTAGAGATCTTTTTAGACATGACAGAGTTTAAAGGAGTGTTTGAGTGAACCCTGACTATAGGTGTTCCAAGCATCTTCCTAAAATATTCTTATACTGATTACTTAATGTCCTGTTGATTTGTGAGAATCCTGCCACTCTCATCTATTATTTAAAAGAGTTTGTTATTATTTCTTCTATCGAGAAGAAAGTTATAAAAGAAGGATGTGTTATCATCTCTTTTTTTGAGACCTTTACTTTCCACCTTAAGATAGAATTTTAGAGCTCTTAGGCTGACAGAAAGTTTTTGAGATCTCTTGACTCATGTATTTGCTTTGTTGAGTTTAAGGGATCGTTATATAACTCCTGTTGTGATTATATCAATTACTTCCTAGCCTTCTAAATCTCGTTTTGATCGTTTTCTTAAAGTTACTCCCTAGTTAAGTCTATCCTCTCCTCCTTGACTCTTGATAGCCTTTAGATACACTTAAAATACTCATATCCTTCCACTAATAAAGCCATACCTCTTAGGATAGGGTAACTAAAAGCTTGTGATTTTTTTTGGTAATTAAATAACCTAAAGGGAGTATGAGTAAATTGTTTATCACATAGGTGAATCACCTCAATAAGACTTTTATCCCCTACAAGTATAGGGGTAAATTATGGCTTTGCTTATAGGAAATTTTTCTAACCATAAATTATTTACTATAACTCTATCTAAGTTCCTTCTTAATGTCATAGTTCCTGTTTATTTATTCAACTTTGTGAAGTAATTTCCTTTATAGTTTAAATTTGTCATTCTCAACTTAGAGAAACATTCCTTGCAAAAGGTTCTGCTTGTAGGTTTACTACCAGTCATTCTCTTAGTTTCATCTGACAAGATGGTTCAATTAAACTTAAGGATAATGTAAGGTCTATTTGTTTCCTTTTCCATGTTTATGAGGTTATTACATGGCAATCTTCTTTGAAAAGCAAAGTAGAAGCGTAAACTATAGGAATAGGTCTATTGATCTATCTAGTTTGAAGAAAATTTCCAAATGCATTATTTGGTCTATTTGTGTAGTATTTTGAACTTCTAGAATCCGAGGATCATAACCCACAACTATCCCTCTATTATAATGGGATGTGTGGTTAGAGAGGATCTTCCAATTCTTATGCAAAAACTGTAGATTCTTTTTAAAATCTTTCTTAAGTTTGGTTTCTAGCAATCCAATCAAACACAATTTTATTGATTTTATATAATCAAGTAATACTTATTACTTTTGGGGATTATTTAATTTCCTCATATTCCAAACTAAAAGAGGCATCAAATTAGTTTTGGTGGAGGATGTCTTACCCTTAGCTTTCCTATTTAATATTCTCCTTTAAACTGGATTGAATTCACCTTCCTTTAGTTTGGGCTATTATGTAGAATCTTTTGCAGGTTCAGGGATTCTATTAACATAAGAATCATAGTAGCCAACTGCATTAGTCTACATACTTTCTTAATGGCTAGGGGTTTACATAATAAGAATTTCAAAGTTTTGATTAGATAGGTCATTATCCTTTTTCTCTGTACTTTTTGTTCTAACATTCCTTGCATCTTCCTTAATGGGTATGGCCTTATGATTATATGTTTCTATGGAGTCTCCAGATTTAATAATTTCAATCTACTAATTGAAACAATCATTATTTTGGGCATCATTTTATAAATGGAAGGCTTACATATCAAGTTATTTTATAAGTAGGTATAAGGTCTTGATTAGGAGGATTTGTATTAATGAAATCCATCTCTAAATCTTTGAAAGAAGTAGTGTTAGGAGAAGAAACCTCTTGTGCTCCATTGTCTAATCCCATTAGTTCCATGTGGTCACCTTTAAAAGCACTCCCTTCTTTCACATGCTATTTAAACTTAGGCTTATCTTAGTAAGTAATTGAGAGTAAATCCTCCTCTAGTTCTTTATGATCATTTAGTCTCATCATGGGAATAACATCCGGTAGTATTTTATCTAAAAAAACTTTAACGTCAACCTAGACATATCTAATCCTCTTCATAGCTACTACTGTTTCATCTAAGTAGATAGGTCTACCTACAAGGCTTTTCAAGTGACTAATTCCATGAGTGGTCCAATTTTCCAAAGGTAGATTATGGATGTGGATCCATAAGGGAACATGGTTTCTCTTCAGTTTCTCTAGTTTTAGACCCAACTTCCACTTTTAGAGAAAGAATGGTCTGTTATGAAGATGTCAAAGATAAACCTTCGTGGTCATATTGGCTTGGACTTCTAATTTGAATTTTAAGATTATGTGGTCTTGTTCATGGAGGAGAATTTCCACCAATCCCCACTTCTTATAAGAATGTTTAGCCTAGTGTTTGATAATAAGAAATGCCAATCTTTTCTTTATAAAGAAACTTGCCAAACTAGACTTCCATTTAATAGCTCCTTCAATTAAAATTTCTAGTGGAGAATTTGTAGACTGAGAGTTGTTGATGTCTTCCTATACTAATCTTTTTATCCCAATTTTATCATAATACCAACCTATAGGCAAGTATACATATCACAAGTAAGACAATGGATTAAAATTGAGTCCAAGTTATTGTTCCACGTGGATTTAATCATAACTACTAAGTCATTTAGATTCCAATTATCTATAAAATTATAATTGATTAATTGATTAAAATAAAACTATTAAACTAACCTAAAATGCTTCAATTAATGAAAAAAATCAAAATCACTTATGAGAATTGCAAATCCAAATGTATATTTAAGGTTTTGAGTGTCTACTGATTAATTAAGTTAAAATTGATTGGAACACCTAATTTAGGGTATTTATATAAAATTAAGACACAACAATGGTTAAGGCTATGCCCTATTTCTATTAGTCTTATTTTGCAATTTAGTCATATAACAAACTTAGGTAATAGACTTAAGATTAAGAAGTTTAATCCTAAAATCTCTGATTCAAAATTAAGATCCTCACAATTAACTAGAGTTTGGTTATTCATTGATTTCATTAATGTTGTTTATTGACTTTTCTAACATCTAAGATAGATTTCTCATATCCTTAATTATCTATGAATCTATATGAAGCAGCCAGCTTTTTCCAAATAAATAGGCACTCAAATAAATAAATATAAGCACTAAATTTCATGCAAATTTACTTAAGTAAAACATACACTAAACTAGGCTTAGTTATTAAATAATTTAGTTGCATGTATTAATTAAAGAATATAAAGTATTAAATATAAAGCACATGTCTATTGATTAAAATGAAAATTGAGTTAAATGTAGTGAAATAAAAATTTTAGAAAAATGCAAGATTTGTCTTCAGTTGAATTCTAACTCTTTGAATCCTCAAAAGTATCTTGAATCTCCAATACAATCAATTGAAATCTATAAACTATTAAAAACTAAAAGTTAAAGAGAAAAGTAATAATAAAGTGGCTAAGGGATTGACTAACGACTACTTAAAGATTGTTCTCAAGTCTCCAAATAAGAATTATATTCATCTTAAGTACAGTTGAAGTTGGCTATAAAGTGAATTGCATAAAAAATTCTTTATTCCTTCATAAATCATGCCTTTAGAGACTTCATCCACCCTTAGTATTAAAGATCAATGATGTTGTTATATACTCATGTTAATCTACCATTCTGAATAATATACTTCAATAGTGGTCTTCTTTGACATTAACGACATCATTATAAGGTCACGTTGATCTTCGTAGAAGATTATAACAACATTTTTTATAAGATAATAGAGTTTAATTATATGATATTTTCATATACACTTCAAAGTTATTTCATCCCTATTTTAGTGTTTAAATATTTATTTTGTGTTCAAATTGAGTTTGTAGGTATATTTTATCATTGGAACACAAATACAAGTGAAAGGAGGAAGTTTGGAGAGGAGTTAGAGCAAATTCGAAGAAAAGGAGAAAAGACTAGAGGAGCCAAGCTCTACAGGTGATTTGGTCGACAGAATTCAAAACATCGATCGATCGAATTCAAGACATCAGTCAACTAAAATTCCCCCATAGGTTGACCAAATCTCCTCCCTTTCGCATGCCCATTAGCGCATTAAATTGCAGTCATTGATTGTTATTAAAGAGGACATATGGCATGCATCAAACTCTCTAAGAAATCCTATTCGATCGCCTTTCATCATTATTTTAGTTTCTTTCATTAGAATAATGTTTAGATATTATTTTATTTTTGTTCTTTCATTATTTCTTTTACTTTTTTATTTTCATTTGTTTTCTAGTGTTTTTCATTTGATTTTTTCCTTATGTTGTTGTGAATGCTTTGAATATTTTGGTTAATGATAGTTTCTTTATATTTCCAGCCTTTGTTCTTGTTGATTTGTTATGGTTATTACTTGTTTAATTTCTATTATTGTTGTTTTTAGTATGTTAGCTTAGGTTGTACTTGGGTTGGAAGATATTAATGAGATTTTGGTTTAATAATTATAAGAATTGATTAGAAATTAAATGAGTTTTGTGATTTAGGTTAGGATTAAATTGGAATTCCGATAAAATGACATAAATTAGAGATTAATGCATATGATTAGCTACCCTAGGTGTAATTCTGAGTTTGATTACTAGGAAGTAATTTCCATAGGTGGTAATAGGCTAATTAAATTTGTTAGTGAACTTAAACAACTTAGCTTAGGATTCCAATTCTCTAGGCTACGTAGTCTGAGCTTGTGTGATTATAGCTTAGGATAGTCATTCCCTAGAGAGCTTGTTCTAGGTTGTCGTGTAATTAAAGGCAGGCTTTCTATCGTATAGGACTTATCTAAAATTTATGGAACTAAGGTTTTGAGAGCTTATTCAAACCTATAGGCTATCAACTTAGACTAATCACAATTTATTTATTTCAAGGATCAATTAGAAGTCTAAATCCCTAATATATCCTCCACCTAACTTTCTTTTATTAATGTATGTTTGTTTCTTTTATGTGTTTTTATTTATTTATTTTGTATTCATTAATTGTCTTTATATTTAGTTTTATTGTTTTGTGTTCAGGGGTTGTTTTGATTTTCTTTTTCTTGTGGCATAACCTTAGGAGTAGCTTCTAAGCATAACTAGTTAGGTTAGGTATTTTATTATTTGGTGAGCCAACGATAGCTTCCTACCATAAGATAATAGCAAGACCATTAAAGAAACATGTTGCTCTTTTAAAAATTGATCCACACTTGATCTTTTTAGCATAAATCATATAATCTTGGGATGAAACTACAAAACAAACAATTATACATAAAAATTGGACAATAATCATCAAAATAGAGGTAAACATGTACTAAATTATATCCTAAAACACTATAGGTCACATCCCTATCAAGATCCTTCCTGTGAGGAAGGTGGAATATTAGTGAGTCTCTTAGAGGTGGAGACATCTCCCATAATCTGACTCCAAGTATTTCCCTATATTAGGTCAAGGTTTTCAAAAGCCAAAAATGTGGCAAACAAGACCTGTAACAGTTGAGCTTAGGGTGATGAAGAAGAGGAAGCATTAACTTAAGGTTAGCTGAACTCTTTTATGAGGAGATAAGGCAGTAAGCTAGTTTAAATTTAGAGAAAAAGGGAAAAGGCTGCAGGAGGAATTTAAAAATTGATTGCCAAAAAAGGCGACCAACTTTGGCTGGGAAAGTTTACAATTTAGGAAGGTTGAGTATAAGCTTGATATTTGATAATGAATAGACAGAAAAGATGAAGAAGATGAAGATAGGAAGAGAGATAATGTAAGAGGAAAGGCAAGTGGTTACAAGGGATTGGAAGTTAAAAAATGAGGGAGAGAGAATCTATCAAAGAGAAGATATAAGTTGTCAAGGGTGAGCAAAAACCTACGTTGTAAAGAGCTAATGAAAGGGTGAGATTATAACTAAATATGGTAAAAGAAGAAGGGCGTAGACTAGTTTACACAAATATTCTAGAGGAATTAGAAGTGCATCCAGAGCCATAGAGGGCTAGAGAGGAGGGGGGGTTTCTCCATCTATAAAAAGGCTATTGTGGTCTAACTAGACTCTAATTTCTTATCTAATCTAATCTTAAACCAACCAAAAGCAAGTGCACTTCGTCAACAAATAGTATAAAACAGTGCAATACCTAATAACTTCTTCTTAGGAATTTGAGTGTAATACTAGGTTAATTAGTGCTTAATTAACTAGATAGCTCTAAATTGATTGAATAATAAAAATAAAAAGAAACTGGCTAAAATAAATAAATAATGTTTAATCTAAATATGAGCTAATGAATTTAGAGTTTCACAAATGATAATCTAACTAAGGCTTTGACTTTTAATGGGTTAATCAAATAAAGGAATAAATTATTGGATAGATTTAAGGCATTCTTCACTAAGAGAAGACACAATCAATGATCATGGAAATGCGTTTTCTTTTCTAAACACAATTTATTTATTTGATCTATAAACAAACTAGGAATAAAAGACATTAATTGCAAGAATCTTAAATCTAAGTTCGTAATATTTAAAAATCCTCACAAAAGACTTTAGAGCTTGGTCTACATCTAAATTCAATCATGTTACCTAATTAAACTTTCAATAATTAAAAGCCCACGGTCATGTGTCCTTAAATTATCAATAGTCTAACTTAGGCAGCTAATGCAAGCAATATTAAATTAAGCACTTTAATTAAATAAAAATATTCCTATCATACATAACCCATCAACTCTCCAAACCCTAGGTAAAGTAATTTAAGCACACATATTTAATAATGAAAATAAGAATATAGCAAGAAAACACAAATTTGTTGACGAAAATAAAGAGTCAATATAAAATAAGAAGAAAAAGAAAGGAATATAACCAAAATTGATCCAATCCGTTGAAATTTCACTCTTAAAATTAATTTGACTTGTCTTAGGACTCTAATCCACAGATCCAATGTAAAGAAACAATAAAGAAAAGAAATCTAAAGGTAAAACTAACTACGAATAAGAAAGAAGCTTGTCTTTACATGGCTCTACATATTCATTTCCCTATCTCTCATCTATTAATTTTTTTAATCTTCTTATGTTATATCCTTTTATAATCTCTTGGGGGTGGTTGCTAGGGATTAGAGACCCTAATAAATTTCAAAGGGTGTTTTTGTCAAGTTGTCCATAAAAAAATCACAAAAATACGCATAAACAATGCACAAAACAATTATAGAGAAGTTATCAATGACGCCATTTAAGAACTACCATTATTCTCTAAGTGTCGAGCTTCAAGGACAGTACACAATAACAATAATGGTGTCATTGTTAAATCTATAAATCACTATTGTTCTCCTGTTCCAACATAGTGAAAATGCCTCAAATTGTGATATTAAGCCCCTTTTGTTTCTTTTTCATCCAATTAAGTAAAAATAGTCATAAATATGTAAATTGATCAAAAGAAACATAAATAGGATGATTTCATAAGTTTCTTTGAATTACTATTTCTTTGAATTATTATATAAATCACTACGAAATCAAATTGGAAAATCATTTCAATTTGGATCCTTTCTTTGAATCTATTTTTTTATTTTGAGTTGGATCAAATCCATTTTTTAAAGATTTTCGAATTTTTTTCCTCAAGCAACTACTTAAAATCTCCCTTAGAATAATTTCAAAAGTAGTTGAAAGTTAATTGGTTATAAAATATAAATCAATGCAATCAACTTAACCAATATCTTATAACTCCATTATAACTAAGACATAACTCAGTGCCCACATAATTAAACAATTAGACATAGCAACCTTTTATACATAATATTAAGTATCCAATTAATTCTATTCAAATCATCATACTTGTTCAAAAGTCCTTTTTTTTCTTTTTTTAAAAAATAAATTTTAGAGCATTAGAGGCTTAGTTGAGAAGTCACTTAACTTTTTGATGTGAAAGAGAACAACTTGTCATAAACATCTCTAGTTACTGAACTAAGTTACCACATAGCAATTGGTTACTAACACCACTCTTTAACTTCGATCTTTTTATTAGTTCCAAGTCAGTGAAGTGAATTTATTTATGTTCATTTATTGATGTACTTATTTTATTTTTATGTTACTTTAAACAAACAAATTTATTTAAACAAACACCCTATTCCAAACTTGTATAAAACTCTGTATAGAATGTCCTTAGAGACATAACATTGCATATAAGAGTCACTAAACACATGTAATCACACAAAAATAAAGACAAAAGTTAGTAGCTAATCAAGAGTCATTCAATATTAACTATATTAACTACATCAACCACATTAAAGTAAATCAATTAGCAATAAAATAAATTTCAAAATTATTCTGATTAAGACATCTAAAACAATCACTTTTAAACTCCCCAAAATTTAAGTGGAGATATAAATATCTATTCCCTTTTCCCTTGATTCCTCCCCTTGAATTAAACTTTGTCCTCGATGTCCAAATAACACGAATAACAATAAAGAGAAGAGAATGGAAAAAGAAACTCCCTTGAATTTATAACGTTGTAGTCCATCCAGCCATCCAAGCTAAATAGATAATAGAAGATCAAGCCACTAAAGATGGGTGAAAGCATAAAAATAACAAAAACACAAACTAAATTGAAAATTAAAGAAATTAAAATCTACGATCCTACTAAAAAGCAAATATTTAAACCTAAATAATTGGGTTGCTCCCAATAAGTATTTCTTTAAGGTATTTAAGCCAAACCCTAACGTTAGAAAATAATAATTATCTTCTTTAGTCCATATCTTTGGCTGAGCTCTTCATACATAGGATGAATGACCAACAATATACGAGCTTTTACACCTACCACCAAGTCACTTTGGATGTCTCCTTTTTCTTGTGTAAGTATCTCAGTAAAGGATCTTGATACAAAATTTCCTGCTGGTAGTTAGAAATTATGATACCAATAAATTCAAGGGATATGTTTATTAACTGTGAAGTTCGCAATAACAACAACTCTTTCATCATCCTTATTCATCTTGCTAGTTAGCTCCTTACCCTTTATAATTGAATTTTCCTTATCTTGCTCACTTTGTTTCAATTTTATAACATTAGGCATACTTACTTGCTCATGTTTTGCATTTAATCCACCTAACTACCCCATTTGTCTCACCAGTTTATAGAAGGAAATAGCTATAATGCTTAGCCAAGCCTTCAGAGCTTCATACTTAGTCTAAAAAGCAGATATGGATTTACTGATTAGCTTTTCTGATGTTTACTCCTCTTCTTATTACTATCAAAAGTAATCTTATAGAGGTAGATCAAAATAAGCTAAATCACTCCAGAATTGATCTAGATGATGCATCCAATGGTATCTGTAGGTGTCACTCACATAGCCCTTATAAGTCGTCTAATTATCTCTTCCTTTATTGATCAAATTTATCAACCAAAGCTACATGACCAACGTACCAATAATAGTCTAGATGATCTTGCATAACCATATCACTGACTAACTGTGATAAGACAAAATAAAATTAAATAAAATAATGAGGAAAATAAACAAAATAAGGTTTAGAATAATCAACACCAATATATCCCTAGTATTAATAAATTAGACTCCTCAGAAACAAAGACAAAAACTTGTTGTGGTCTAATTATACTCTAATTTCTCACCTAATCTAATCCTATACTAACTGGAGGCAAGCTTACCTCATTAACAAGTAGTATAAAATAGTGAAATATCGAGTATTATCTTTTTAGGAATCTGAGTATAATATTAGGTCAATTAATATTTTGTTATCTAGATAACTCTATATTAATTGAATAATAAAAATAAAAAGAACTAACTAAAATAAATAAAAAAATTTTAATTTAAACATGAGCTAATGAATTAAGAATTTCACGAATGATAATCTAACTAAGGCTTCGAATTTCAATGATTAATCAAAGAAAGGAATAGTTTATTAGATAGATTTAAGGCATTCTTCACTAAAATAAGACACAACCAACGATTATGAAAATATCTTTTCTCTTTTAAATATAATTTATCTATTTGATAAATAAACAAATTTGAAATAAAAGACATTAATTTCAAGAAGCTTAAGTCTATATTCTTTAAATTTAAAAACCCTCACAAAAGACTTTAGAGTTTGGTCGACATCTACATTCAATTATGTTACCTAATTAGCCTTCTAATAATTAAAAGCCCACAGTCATAGATCTTTTAATTATTTAATAATCTAACTTATGTGGCCAATCTAAGCAACATTAAATTAAGCACGTTACTTAAATAAAAATCTTCCAATCATACATAACCCATCAAATCTCCTAACTCTAAGTAAATCAATTTAAGCAAACATATTGAATAATAGAAGCCAGAATATAATAAGAAAACATAAACCCATTGATTAAAAGCAAAGAATTAATACAAAATAAGAATGAAAGAGAAAGGAAGACAATAAAAATTGATCCAACCTGGATTTTTCCCACTCTTTAATCCACTTTAAAGGCTCTTGGGACTCCAATCCTTGGACCCAATGTAAAGAAAGAAAAAAAAAGAAAAGAAATATAAAGCTACTCTAACTACATAAGCTTATCTTTACATAGCCCTACATCTTCATCTCCCCATCTATCCTCTATGTATTTTTTAATCTTTTGATGTTATATCCTTTTATAAGCTCTTAGGTGTGGTTAATAAGGTTTGGAGACTTAAAAGACATCCAAGGGTGTTTTTGCCAAGTTGTCCCTTAAAAATCACAAGAAATATGCGTAAACAATGTGAACAACTACGGTAAAGAAGTTGATTAAAGAAGTTTCTTGAGGATCACTGTTATTCTCTAAATGTCAGGCTTAAATGGTGGTGCATAGTAATAACCACAACGCCATTGTTAAACCTATAAATTGCACTTTTTCTCCTATTCTAACCTAGAAAAAATGCCTCAACTTGCAATCTTAAACTCGTTTTTGTCTCCTTTTCTTCCCGTTAAGTCTAAATAATTATGTATATGCAAATTGATCAAAACAAAAATAAATAGGACAATTTCATGAATGTTTATGAGTAAAAACACATTAAAATATGACATACAAACCACTATAAATCACCCTTAATAAGGGCAAACTAGTGGTAAAAGGAAGAAAAGCCTATTATGTATACTTAAAAGGGAATTTTAAGTTTAAACTTCCTAAACTTTAAGTCTATTATCTAAGTTCATTAAATGACCAAATAATGGAATAAGACTGAAAAAGATAAAGCATTGTCTTAACCATATCTATGTCTTGAATTTAAGAAGATATCTTATATTTATCCATACACTAATTTCTAAACTCAATTGATTCATTTAAATCCAAAACCTTAGCTACATATTCGATATTAGTAATCATTAATTTCATCTTAAGATATTTTATATAAATTAAATAGTTTAGTTAATTTAGTATTTTAATTTATTTAATCACTTTAATTGTATTCTCTAGATAATCATCCATTGATTGACTTAGTAGTTATAGTAGATACTTGTGGGATGATATCTAGACTTAAATTAACTCCAATGTATAACTTTTAATAGGTATACTTGTCTATTATTGGTCATAAGTTAAAATTATGATAAAAATTAATATACGAAGACCACTAAAAGGGTGGGGAAACCATTCAAACTTCTCCTAGAGCAATAATTAAAACTACTAACAATTTCCATAAGCTAATCCTTTGAGAGCTACACCACTTGACTTTAGAATCAATACATCTCGATAACAAGAGAAGTTTAGTTTTATGAAGATGGTTATGAATTACATTCAACTTAATGAAACTATGATACAAAATCATGAGACTTATATTAGGAATTTAAAAACTCAAGTAAGAAAAATGGAATAAATCTTATAGGAGAGGCTATCTAGTAAGTTACCTAGTACCATAAAAGCAACATTAGAGAACATATTAAGGCTATCATCTTGAGGAGTGGAAAGGAAGTAGAAGGTGTAATTGAGAAGAAGCAATAAAAAATAGTTGAGGAGAAGAGGAAAGAGAATGTGGTGGACAAGCAGAAAGAAAAAGAAGTAAAAGTTAATAAGGAGGAGAAGCCTAGGCTATTTTGTGAACTTAACATGTAACCCTTTAAGTCTAAGATTCTATATTCTCAAAGACTAAAGAGTGCTTTGTTAGACAAACAATTCAGAAAGTTTTTGAAAGCTTTTAAGAAGATACATATGAATATCCCATTTGTTATGGCACTCAATCAAATACCCTTCTATTCTAAATTCTTAAAAGATATCCTTTTGAATAAGAGGAAGCTTTAGGAGCATGAGTAAAGGGGTTTTTTAAGGTCCTAAAGTTTTAAATAAAATAAAATATAGTATCCAATCTAATAATACTAAGACCACAAATAGGCAAGTGCACCTGTTGTATTATAGTATAACTTATAAGAGTCCAGATTGTTGTTCCATAAGGATTATTAGATTAAAGATGAAATTAAAGAGGGTAGGACCTAGATAATTGATACTTCTATGATATATTCATGTTATTTGTTTAACTTCAATTCAATTTTCTTTCTAGATTTGTTTAGGTTATAGGATTTCTAAAGTGAAACATAATCTCTCTTTAATTATGTAATTCCTATAATCTCAGTTGTTTAATTAGAAGTTCTTCTCAATTTACATCTTATTTGGAAGTAATAGTATGATCTATGGAACCTATTGTTTTGACTAGATTCACACATAATCCTGTAATCTTTTATAAATGTATCTCTAGATCTTTGTAAGATTCATCACCTATAGATTGATCTATTCATATAGATGATCTCCATATCTAAATACATTAAATCAATTATTCGAATTAATGCATACATTTGTATAAAAATCAAAACTAATTCA
Organism: Pinacopodium congolense; assembly: GCA_028565735.1. NCBI lineage: Eukaryota > Viridiplantae > Streptophyta > Magnoliopsida > Malpighiales > Erythroxylaceae > Pinacopodium > Pinacopodium congolense. The sequence goes on from JAOXYD010206367.1 coordinate 25,258, forward strand.
TTATATCCATAAATAAATCTAAGAAAAAAATTTGTAATTCAATACATTTAATCAAAGAAAAAAAAATACTACATTTTAGCGTTTATAAACATCTAGATCCTGTAATAATTTAGTTTCAAAACATATTGAAATAAACAACAACAATCATAAAAGAATAAGGGATTTGCAGGTTCATTGTCATGATGCTTGAATCCTTGAATCTTTTATGATTATTGATGGAAGTTCAATCTTGATATCTCAATCTTAATGTTTTGATTAATTCTTCTCCTTTAATTTTCCCAAAATATTGGTAAAGATGACTTAGGATTACCCTTTACTCTTTTGGTAGCGTCTTTAGGTCATCCAAAGATCAAAAGTTATGAAAAGACCTAAATTTGCGCTTAAATAGGAGTGGAGGTTGACTCTCCTATGAGCAAGGTCATGGCTATATGACATCCTCTGAAAATTTGGCAGTTAAGGTCATGGTTATGTTTTTAGCCACAGTCTTCTTTGGACAACTTCTTTCTTATGTTTTTCTCGTAAAACTTTTTATAGTTTGTGGACTATGACCTAGGATGTAGAATTCATTGACTTAATGTGTTTCTTCTTTCATTTAATTCCACAATCCATTCAACTCCATATATGCATCAAATTGATCACCAAGACTTACAAAAACATCCATTTTCACCAAAATCATCCTGAATAATATCATATTTATAATTTAACCAATTAAACATCAAATTCACATGAAAAACACCTTTAAAATTAGGATTTTAACTATGAAAATATGTCAAAAAGTGTATAATATAAGTGCTATATGTCTGACCCATTACAATTATAATCCCATAATTCATGTGAAACATCTATATGTTTAACCATTTTGCATAAAATAATGGCCTTTAAAACAACTGATTTAAGGCCATAAGTCTTAATGGCATCATTCAATTAAAGATGTAAAAGAAGCACTTATTAGGATGTAATCCAGTTAATAATTTAGTTCTATTTTTGTTTTATATTTTAGTTAGTTAGTCTTTGTAGCTTTTGTCATTTTATGTTCAATATATTTGAGCAAAATGAGTGTACAATCATGTCATTTTTTAGATGGCCCATGAAATAGGGATTTTTAGTAACAAATTAAGGAGAATTGTAGTAGTTGAAATTATAGAGAAAAATGTTTGGTAGATTATCAATGGCCCTTTATAATGATGCCATTATGGGTTATGAAGCTATCATTGTAACTTGCATTTAGAACATTAATGGCCCTTATAATAGAGATGTTATAATTTGCCCCGACCATCATTAAAGGGCGATTCTCATGTTTAAATGACACTTTTTATATATAACCCTAAATCCATCATTCTTCTTCTTCCTCTCTCCTTTCACTTCAGCTATACCCCCTATTTTATACAATTTGCACCCTCTCCACTAATTTGTATCTTTGACAGTTTAAAGGGCATTTCTAACCACCAACTCACCTTTCCCCCCCCCCCCCTTCATCTCTCCCCTTATTGATAGCAGCTCCTTGAAATTCACCACCACTTTCCTGTATTTCCTTACTTTATATGGTTTTGCTCAACTTTTTGGCTTAGATTCTTATGCTAATAAGGTCCCTATCTTTTGATTTATGCTTCATATAATTTTCAGCCCCAAATATCACTTTTGGTTAAAGAATATTCACTTTGCATAATTTTCAGACCTAAACATCACTATTAGAGAAGGAATATTCTAGCAACAGTAAGGAAGTTTTCCAGTGACGATTAAAGAAATATTCATTGAGTAAACAATATATTCCATCAACCATCTAATCTATTTTTGTCTCTAATAGCTCTATAATCTTTCATAGAATCAAGTTTTAGGAAGTGTCCAAAATTCAATGCTTAAAGGTTCATATCTATAGCCATTACTACATCTCAATAAGCCATATTATTCTGGTTTAGTTCATGATATGTAAACATTGAGCAAAAGGAGGAGGTCGATCTTATAGAGATTAAATATTTTTATCATAGGCATACAAATGACCATTACTCACATGCACTTATTTGCATTATTAGGTGTACTTAATAAGTAGAATGTTTACAAGTAACAAAAGGATATTGTATATGGGAACGCGATGACCTCTAACCTTGATTTTTCTGTTAAAGTTGCTTAAGACATTTTAGAGCTAGGAAGGGCCATAAGCTTCAAATTGTTCCTAACTTAAAAAATAGGGGTTCGCGAAAGGATTAATATTGTGATTTTGAGCACCAACATCATCTCAAGAGTGAGTGACCAGTGTGAGGTTAAAATTTTAAACACTTACATCTTTTATAGGATGCTTCATAAGTTAGGCATCTTGATTAATATTCCATTAGTGGGCTTCATTATATCGCATATGTGTAATATGGTTTGGATTCAATGTCTAAATAAAATTTTTTTCTTCCTGTATCTCTTAACCAAGATTTTTAGGGACCTTTGAGTTAGTTTTATGGAAGAGATGCCAGTTCATCCACCAAGTTCCTTCATAATTTTGTACTCTACGCTTAAGCTATGGAAATATGATAAAGTTTGAGGAAAATATCGCAATCTCCAAGAGAACTCACTAATAGCTGATGAGCAACTTGAGGATCTTAGAACTCTTGGGTTTGCTCTTAAGGAGGGAGACAGCGATGATGAGACACCCAACGAGGTGCCCACTGAGCACACATAACCCATTCCACATCCATCCCTTGGTGCTAGAATCTCTGCTTCCATATCATATACTCCATCTATGAATGCTTTACTCGAGATACTTATAAAGACGGAGAGTAGGATAGACCATATGCAAATGACAGATTGATTAGATGTGGGAGTATATAAGATCTATGGATTTAAGACCTAGTAGTTAGGGTGGACATCTATGATGATTATACACTTTAATCTTTTTTTCTCCGAGTATATTACATTTTATTACCATTATTAATGATATTGGAGTTATATCACTTTTTCTAGTGTGCACTTTATTTTTTCTTTCTTATTCTTTAGTCAATTGTAAACTCTCAAATTTGAAAGGATAAATATACAACTTAAAAATTTTAAAATAGTTATTCTTATTCCTATATCTCTCTCTCACTATATGCTTATTTTGATTTTTGAACAATAGGAACAACATTCATCTTAAGAGTGGAGAGGAAACTAGGAAACAATTCTTATTGCACTTGATATTATTGTAAATCCAATGGCAATTTATTTGATATTTCATGAAACATTTTTCTTAATGGTCACTTAAATGATAATGTGCTTTAATTTGTTTAATATAACTAGTATAATTTGGATTGATCAATTTGTGATTGTTTATGAATTTGTTAACTTTGAAATGAATTATGTGTATAGTTGACACTTTATGTATAGTTATTAAATTTATTGAATTTGTTGAAACTTCATTTGGATTCTTCTATAAACTTGAATACGAGATTCAATTGAAACAATTTTGATAAAACTTCAAATTTTAAAATGTTTGAAATTAATGAAAAATATGGAAGTGTATAAAAAACACAAGATGGAGCATAAGATACATTTATTGGGAGAAGATGGAGTGTAAAATGCACTTGTCCAAAGAAATTGTGAAAACATTATATAGTTGAGGCATGATGGAGCGTAAAACACATATGTCATTCAATTATCATAGAAAAAGTTGCATGATATTCATATAAATTCATTGAAATTTGATATGATGCATGAACACTGACTTTGACTACATATTTTGATCATAGTTGCAAATTGATAATAAAAAATGAATTAAGATGCACTATCTATGTTAGTTATATTGATTTGAATTAAAGTGCATGTTTGATGTTTAAAAAAAAGCCACTAGGAAAATTTTCCATAAATATTTAGATAAGTTACTTAAGGATAAGTAATAGTTCAAGTATATAGGAATTTATAGGAGTGTGGTATATAGGATTATGAGGCATAATTTTATATAAATTTCCACCTATCTTAATGATAAATTGTTCAATATATATATATATATATGATAAAATGCAAGTTCATGATCAAATTAGGAGTTTTGTAAAAAAAAGACAAAGTATGGATTCTTTTTCCAGAAGACTAACGATGATCTTCATTGGCGTTGTTGATCTCCATTTAAACCATTATTATATTCAATTTAAAAAAATAATAAGAACTTTAATGTTGTCGTTATGGAGCGAGCAGATCGCTGTTGAAGGCTAGTTCACAAACAAGAGCATAAGGGAGGGTTATGAATAGTGTCATTAATCAATGATTTCAAGGATCGTTATAGACTCTGAAGGCATGTTCTGGCATGAGTTTCAAGGGAAAATTGGACTAATCAACCTCAAAACCAATATAAATCTAACATAGTCATATATAAAAATATTTTTATAGGGTATTGCAAGAGTTTTTAAAAACTTCTAGGTAGTCTTTAGGATTATTTTTTACATAGTTTAGATTTTCTCCTTAGTTTTCTTTCAATTTATGTAATAGATACTCGAGATTGATTTTGAAGATTCTAAAGATTATATCAAGGGATTAAAAAAGAGATTATAGCTGGGGAAAACTCATTCTAAGTATAGTCTTATCTCTTAATTTCACTTATATCATAAATTTTATTATTTTTATCACTAATTATGTATTTCATGATTCAATCTTTGTGTTTATTGATTAATATGAGTGGCTAAATTGTTTATAACAAATGATAAATAAATACATGGATTGAATGAGCTCTAGTCTCTACATTGTTTTATGATATTTGCTTATTTGAGTTCTTAATCATCTATAATAGACTGGCCATCTAAAATATAATTTATAGATAGTTAGGGATTTAAGAAATCTAGATGATGTTATCTATACAAATGGATGTCATGTAATGAAGTAAAGTACTACATGAGTTGATATATAAGAATCCAAATTTTCCGAATCACTTACCTAGTTGAATGACCAAACATTAATTAATTGAGAGGGTTTCAATTCTAAAGGGAATCTTAGTATTGAACTTCCAAAAGTTTAAGCCAATTAACTAAATTCACTAAATGAACAAATAATGGAACAAGATCAATAGCAATAAGATATTGTCTTAACCACAGTCGAGTCTTAAATTCGAGAAGATATCTTAGATCTAGCCATATAATAACCTCTCAACTTAGTTAATCCATTGAAATACAAAATCTTAGCTATATATTGTATATTGGTAAACCTTTTAATTACCTCTTATGATCCTTTACATAAACTAAGTAATTTAGTTAAATTAATATTTTAATTTAGTTAATCACTTTCATTAGATTTCTCTAGATGATCACTCATTAGCTAACTTAGTAATTATGTTAGATTATCATGGGATGATCTCTGGACTCAAATTTGATCCATTGTATTACTTGTGATAGGTATACTTCCTTAGAGTTAGTCTTAGATTAAGATTGTGATAAAAATTAGTTTAAGAAGACCAGTACAATAATAAACCTACTTTGATACCAATGTTAGAAAACTTTAAACAATCACATGGATTATAATTAAATCTTTTCATCAATATGAATCATAAATAGAAGATAATCACTTACAAATTACTTCCAGATTTCCACAAGTTAAAGAATTGTTCGTCCCACAAAATTCTTTTCTACCATTCTATCTTTACAAAATGATAGCATATCATATTTTTTTGAATTTTCATCCTTTTATACATAAATTCAAATCATCACAACTTTTCAATTCAAATTGAAAAGACACGATCCTTAATTTGATTATATCATGGATGGATTTGTGATTCGTATCATGTTTTATGAAGATAATGAGGAACTAGAAACTAGTAAGCTTAAATGTACTCCTTCAATAGTGTAGAAGCAATTAGATAATGAAATAAATAAGATCACTAACCATTGATGGTTTGGATAACACAAGAAAAATCATCAAATATAGTTGGTCTATTTGTCATGGGCCACCAAATAATAACCTAACTTAACCTCCTAACTATATGATAAAGTGAGTCAGGGTCAATCCCATAGAGAACTATTTAGTTTTTACTATTTTTAATGTTCATTTAAAACCCCAAATTTAATTAAAATTTAAATAATATGAAAATATAAATAATAAAATAAATGCAAATAAAATAAGAATGCAAAATATCAATATAAATACAATGGAAAGCAAGTGACAAGATATTTTTAAACTTAAGAGAGACAATTGATCATCAAAATATATAAAATTGTGTCCTAACTAAGATGTTAACCTATAGACACAAACAAGCTCTTACTTCTTACATTCTTTAATTATAGTTAAATCTAAAAAGTTCTAAAAACATCTCTAACTATCACAATAACCTAGAACAAGATTTCTAGATTCAATTGCATAGTAGTATTAAGTAATAGGGAACATTTAGCTTAAGCCATAATCACACAAGCATAGATTGTACAACTTAAAGAACCAAAAAACTAAACTAATTGATTAAGTTTCAATTATAAATTTTATTAACCTATTGCTACCCTTGGTATTAACTAGTGACAATTATAGATCGTAATTCTATACCTAGTGTTTAAACTAGAAATCATAAATAGGGCAATTAAGCCTATATTAAAATGCCTAATTCTTGACACTTAACCAAAGTTTTGATTCGGTCTTAACAAAAATTACAATACCCATTAGATCAATACTAATCTCAGAATTTCAATCCCACTATCCCTTGAATATCTTCTAAAGCAAAGAAAATTAGCCTAACATAATAAAATTTACAAAAAAAGAAAATATAATCAAAGAACTAATAATAAATAAAAAGATAAAGATAAAGGAAATCAAAGATTCAATAATCAACTAAAAATATTCAAAGGTTTGACTAAATATCCCAAAGTCATTGTAAATGCAATAACATATGAAATAAAGAGAGAACAAGAAACTAACAGTAAAAATCAAAATTAAAGTAAGGTCTTTATCTATTTAAAACAAAATTTCTATGAGTATTCTCAAATAAAATATTAAAGAAAAAAATCCATAAAATAATAAGAAAACTAAGAAGACCTAAGTGTTAACCAAAAATGGGAAGATAAGTCTGCGTCCAAGTCTATTCCATAGCTTAAACACTTCCCCTTTAAGGTTTTAATTCATCTTAGAGTAAACAAACTCTAATGCCCTTGAATCCAATGTTAAAGCACGTTTTCTATAACATTAAGGCACTTAACAATAGGATCATGACATTGTTGAAAGCCCATGTTGAAGGTTCTAATACTCAGGCATTAACGACAATTGTTTGAGAGAATAAAGACACCATTAATCATAATCGTTGATGTCCCTAGATTTCAATCCTTCTCGAATTCTTCACCAAACTCTATAATTTGTCTTTTTAGGTCTAAACTTACATTTTAACATATGAAAAACATAAATTAGATAATCTGGCTTCAAAATAAAGGTGAAGCCATATTAAATCACATATTGGACTTTAATAAAATGCAACCTTATCAAATTCCCAAACCCTTGAACTAATTCTTGTTCTCAAGTAATGAATTAAAGACTCAAATCAAAACAATTTAAATCAAAAGTGTTAAACTAAGGAAGGTTCCAATCATGTGTTTTGATGATGAAAAAACAAAATTATTACTAAAGTGTTAGTTTTGATGTGCTAGAAAGATAGGAAAATGCAAAAAATGGATGGACATGTATTGGAGCCTAAGATATAAAAGCATTCATAAAGAAAATGAAGGTTAGAGCAAGCATTGAAAAGTTAAAGTAAAGATCAAGAAAGAAAATCAAGGTTAAATAGATTTAGGAAAATGTCTTAGTATGTATGTTTTCTTGATCTTAATCAATATTTGGAAAGGGCTCACATTTGCTTTTCATATTTGCATGAATATTTTTATATAGGTTTTCAATGAATATTTTAGTGATTTTTTGAATTTAATTATGACACTAACATGTTAGGTGTTAATCCCTTTGCAAATGCTAACTTATTTTAAGTTATACTGGAAGTGTACAGGTCGTAAAATTGCAGTATAATTGATATTATCCTATAAGAATTAAGTTTAGTAACCTAACAATTTGAGTTATATTTTGTTTAAGGCACAAAATTAAATGGCAAAAACTAAATAAAACTAAATAAAATAAACTAATAATTAACAATTAAAGAGTACAAGAACTTGAGAAATTAAGGTTTAAAGCTACGAATTACTTATATCCTTATTTTGTTTCTCTCTTATCTTATTGATTCAATAATGTTTGGTCCAAGATATCCTAATATTTTAGTCACCCTCTCTCAAGATGTAACCAAATTTCTCCAGTTTAATAAAATAAAATTAGCCTTACAATCTCTTAATCTACAAAGCCTTTATAAATATCCAACTAATTATGAAGCAATCATATAGGCAATCAATTAATCAATTAATATCTCTCTTTAATCAAGAATTGATATTTGTAAGTCTACTAGGTACCAAATCTCATTGTACAACTCAACACAAATTTCTTAGCTTAATCTCTATCTATTGCAGGGTATAAACACAACAAATATCTCAAACATTCATTCATTGAATCAATAAGAAGAGTTCAAAAAAATAGTTTAAAATGCAATTCCTAAAAAAGAGTTCAACAACGTATGATATCAATGAGCCCACCCTAACTAACATATTTTCTATACAAAAAGAAAACAAAAAAGAAGAGGAAATAAACTAGTTGAAGCTGGACACTCTTCTCTTCACTCCTATGTACTGGAAAACCCAGAAGTTGGCTTGCTCTCGAAGAAAATCGATGGGTGATCTTGATTTCCCTCTTTATAAGACACCAAAACCTAGTTTTTTCCTTCTTGGGTAAGTTCCCTATTGAATGGTTACAACTCCTGGGGTTCCCAACCTTTAAATACGTCAAAAAATCGTCTAACTCATCTCAAAACTCAAAGGATTCACATAACCTGCATTTGGAGTAAGTCATGATTATGACTTTCTCATCTTCAAGACCTTTTGTCATGACTGTGACTTGAGTCATGATTGTAATATGTAAATTTTCTTGAATTCTTCATCTTTTCTCCCTCATTCAACTTTATACGGAACTCCATTAAGTACCTACATAGTTGAGATCAATATCTTGCCCAAACTCATTACTCAAACGCTCAAAACACATGAAAAATGATAAAACATCAAAAGAACATGAATATAAGTCCTAAACAAAAAATTTTATCCTAAACATTCAAAACCACACTTGACAACTAAAAACACATATCTTAATGCACACCTATCATTATGAAATGTATAGAATGTTACATTTTGTATGAAATTACATAATCAAGAGGAATATGTGTGAATTGCTTTTAAAGCAATCCTTTTAATGTGTCAAAGTATTTTAGAAACTTTCTTGGAGTTTTTAAAGTGCGTTTAAGCTATTTTATGATGTGAATTTTA
>JAOXYD010206368.1:0-21032 GCA_028565735.1 Pinacopodium congolense
TAACCAAAGGGAAACAAATAAGGATAACGACAAATCCTATGCTTAAAGCTTGTGTTTTTCTCCGAATTTTCTATTTGCTGTGTTTGCGATTGGTTGTGTTGCTCGCTCTTGCTCCAAAATCTGTCTGCGTCTGTCTCATTTATTTGTTTTTTTATTATTTTAATTTGTTTAAATTGATTTCTTGAACAAAGTGTAAGCCAAATTAATATGGTGTCTAGATATCGATCCTCATGGGATCGATAACCGTTCTCTACTACAAGTACAACCCGTATACTTGCGGTTTTAAGCGCAAAACTCATAATAGTAGTTTGTTTTTACAACGAATTATGTCTCAACATTATGCTTCTATCTTTGAATTGATCTTCAACAATGACTACCCATTTTATAGAGATGCCATTAAAAGGTTATTATTTTTTTAAGTTGAGTATAATGAGACATCAAAGGTTCCATTAAAAACCCATATTATTCTTTTGGAAAGCCATCCATACTATGTCTTTCTCGTACAAAACTCAACTCTTACGCATAAATCTACATTTTCATCAAATAATAAACGTAAATTTAACAATTTATTATCAAGATAGGGAGTGAAATCAAGTAAAATTATATCTTAAAGTCCCATAGAATACACCTTTATCGGTTCCTCCATACTTGAACTATTACTTATCCTTAAGCAAATTAATTAGATAATCATATTTATTTTTCTAGTGGTTTTTAATTTTCAAACATGTTATTTCAATTCAAATCAAAGTAAACAATATAACTAGTACAGCCTACTTAACTTTTGATTATGAATCTGCAACTTTGGTCAAAACATATAGTCAAGCAAATTTTTATACATAATATCAAATTTTAATAAATTCATATGAAAGTCTTGCAATTTCTACTAAGGCAATTCAATGGCATGTCCATTTTATGCTCCATCATGCCTTAACCTTATTCATTTTTCCATTTCTTTGGACAAGAGTGTTTTATGCTCCATCTTGTTCTAGCTAGTGCATTTTATGCTCCATCTTACCTTTTTCACACTTTTACGATTTTTATTGATTTCAACTTAATTCAACCATTTTTCTAAAAAACCAAAATTTAAATTTTTACCACATTTGTTTAAATTGAATCCCTTATTAAAATTTACAGAGAAATCCAAATGAAATTTCATTAACATTAAACAAGCATGTATAAAGTATCAACCATATAAATAATTAATTTTATAATTAAACAAATTACTAATCAATCATCAATTATTCAATCCCAACTATACCAATCACATCAATCAAATTAAAGAATATTATTTAGTGTTAAATTGACAAGTTCAAAAAAATCATAAAATATCAAATAAATTACCATTGGACTCCCAATAATATCAAGTTCAATAAGAACTATTTCCTAGTTCCCTTCCCCTATGTTAAGAGGAATATTGTCCTTAATATTCAAAAATAAAAATAAATATAAATTGAGATAGAGATAGGAATAAGAATATTCTCCTGAATTGGCTAAGGCGTACTTTTCCCTTTATAATTTGGAGAAAATGTTTGTAGATAATTTAAAATCATAAAATAAAAATAAAAGGAACACAAGAAAAAAATGATAAAATTCCAATATCATTAAGGATAATTAGATGTAACATATTTGGAGCCATAAATGAGAAAAAAAACTTGTATAATCATCAAAAATCCCCCTAGCTAATGGATTTTGAATCTCTAAATCTCTTATAATCCCTCATATGATCCATCTACCTCTACATATGGTCCATCCTACTCTCTAACATCATAAGTATTTTGAGCAGGGCAGTCATGGGTGGTTCGAATGAAGTGGATGTAAGAGGAATAGCTATTGATGAAGGGTGTGGGCCAAGAGGTGCAGGCTCAAAGGGAGTCTCAAGAGAGGTCTCCTTACTATCCTCCTCATTGGGGACAGGTCTAGGCGCTATAGGATCTTTAAGTTTCTTATTGACTCTCAATAGGTCAGCCTGAAGGTTACGCCATTATCCTTAAACTTCCATAAGTTAAATATAAAGTATGAGATGATGAAAGCACCAAATAGGTGGGTTGGAACCTCTCTCTCGAAACTAACACCAACTTCATCAAAGATCTTAGTCAAGAGGCATGAGAAGCAAAAGTTCTTGTTTGGACATTGAATTAGAAAAAAAAAAGTGCAATATGATAAAACACACTAATAGAATGCTAGTCAAAATCCCTAAGCCATAGAGCATCATATAAAGGATATATATGCTTGAAAGCGCTCCTCATTCAATCCATTCACTCTCAGTAGGACGTTGACATTGAGAATGGGCATGATAATCCTTTCGAGTGCTTCAATTTTATCGATTGGGAATGATCTAAAACTGATGGCCTATCTTAATCTTAAAATATCTCGAGTAGATCTAACGAAAAAATTAGGTTCTAAGGCAATTATGTCCCTATGCACTATTTCATTTTACTACTCATAGACATTATCCTCATTGAATACCATTAACAATGGCAATAAATAAGTTATAAAAATTATAATAGGGGCACCTCTAACCAAAAAATGAATCTTAATAAAGTTTGCCTCCTCCTTATGCTTAATGTTTACATAGAATTCATAAACTAAACTAGAGTAGTATGGCCTTTCTAAACTTAACACTAGCTACCATCCCAATGCTCAAAATGCTCTAGTAATGTCGAATTCTTCCTTCACAATAGGTACTACTAATTGCTTCACAATTCTGTCATTCTTGATTAGGACCTTATACCACACAGCATGCTTTACAATTATAAATTTCAAAGCATCAAATGTTAGGCACTTCTTTGAACTTGAGATAAGGAAAGATCATGATGTCACCAACTAGAAATAGTAGCAAAATTGGATTAGATGGCTGCTAGAATATGCTAGTCGGGACTGGGATTAGTTTGGAAAGGTGGATCAGGAGATAAGGGATATAATGGTCTAAAATTTATTGCCAAACTCCAAATGAATCCCTCCATATGACTAAAAACAACACTAATGGCAATGAGGAGGTAAACAAAACTAGTGAGAGGGGGGAAAATAAAATAAAGGGGGTAATTTTTTGTTAAAGGCAAGTTGCAAAAAGGATGAGGAAGCAAAATTAGTCAAGCAGCAATGACTTCTAACGAGAGTAAGGGAAAATAGATAGTGGAAAAGGCTTTACAAAGGAAAATAACAAGTGAAGGCTGAAGAAGAAGAAAAAAATAAAAGGAAAATTAGGGTTTTTAAAATAGTGTCATTTACTCATAAAGCACGAGCTTTAATTGTCGTCCATATAGAGTATAATAACTCCATTAAATGGTGCCATTGATGTCTTCAATTCTCAGTACAATAGCAAATTTATCCAACTATAATAGCACCATTATAATGGATTATTGATTATTTTTCTTAAGTTTTTATTCATATTTTCAACTCCCTCAAATTACCATAATTCATGAAACCTAAAAAATAATAAGATTGTATACTCATTTTGCTCAAATATGTTAACCTAAAATCATAAATTAGGAAACTAATTAAGGATGTATAATGAAAGGAAATTAAATAAGGCCATAAACTTAACAGAATTAGCCTAAACATGTAACTAAAGAAAAATAAAATAATGATTAAATTGCTTCCCAACAAGCACTTTTTAAAGATCTTCTAGTTAGATACTCTCATTAGAGAATTTTAGTTCTCTTCCTAGATCCATATCCTAAAACTTTCTCTTCTTTTCATATTGATGTGCCATCACTTTATTGCTCTCTACACCTACCACCGGGTTTTGATGTTCACATTCTTTGTCCTTCACGAAGCACCATTATGAAAGATCTCAAAACATAACCCCCAACTGATGGTAGAAAGCTATAATATCAACAGAATTAATACTCTTAGGTGCCTCCTTATCATCCTTGATTTCCTCCTTTTCAATAGCTTTTTCATTATTTACATCTAATTCAATTATTAGCTTCTCCTTTCTTTCAATAGAATTTATAAATTCTTGCTCCTTTTGCTCCACTTAGACAATATTAGACAGTTAAATTTGGTCATATATGGTATCTAATTCAACAAATCTCTCTATCTTGATTGCCAAGTTGGGACGAGAAGCTTCCAACTCTTCTTGATTGGCTCCTAAATGTACACTCACTTATTATCCCATACAATGCAAATTTTTATTGATAATAAACTTGTGAAGGTGGCCCAAAGTAGGTCTTATTAAGTCAAGATTAATCTAAATGGTCTATCTAATTTTAGTTATAAGTGGTGTCCCATTGATTTTCATGGTCCTTCCATCCATCTCTCTAATTGTAGCCTAAGAATCCTTGTATACCACTGGCAATCTTATCAGTAGTAACCTTGCCACATCATTTTAATGACTAACTAATACTCACCAAAAGATGACTCGATGTTTAGACTAAAACCATAATAAAAAAATATAAATATAAAACTCTAGACTAATGATTAACTATCTATTCCTAGTGATCAAATAAAAAATTAAAATTAAAAAATTAAAAATAATAAGAAAAATAAAAATAGCAATATTAATAATATTAATAAAATAACTCTCTAAACTAATTGCTACCAATATCTCCTTAATATTACTAGTGAAGATCCTTGGCAACAGCATCAAAAATTTGTAGGTGGTCATCCTAAACTAATTTCTTTATCACAATCTTAACCTAAGACCAATACTAGGCAAGTACGCCTATCACAAGTAATACAGTGGTTCTAAGAATTAATCCCTAATTCATGTTATTTAACAATAATTCCAATTCAATCCTGACCTAAATCAAAAAGCTCAAGCAATTCATAATCAATTCTTAAAATTATTAGCCAAAATCCTATCACTAACTTCCAACCTAAGCACAACCTAAACTATGTTCACAAAAATAAACCAAAACACAAGCTGAAAACACTCAAAACCTAACGTAAACATAGAATACGAAAACCAAATAAAGAAAAAAAGGATAGAAATTAAGGAAACAATAACTAAATTAATAAAAACCAAAGGTTCCATACATAAATGAAAATATTCAAACGAAAACAATAATAAAAGAAACACGAAAATGGAAAGAAACAGAAGAAACATAAGAAAAAACAAGAAATCAACAATTAAAACACAATATCTAAGGCAGACTGATCTCTAGTTTGCTAGTAGCTCTTTCTCTAGCTACGTCTTTGCTCCAATTTTGTTCCAAATTTTGTAACTTTTAGCCATAAATTGTTTCTTAAGGACCAAACATGCATTTAAGCTTAAAATAAACACAATTTAAGCATTCATACATGAAAATAAGGCTGAATTCACATTGAAATACATATAAAAACTTAAGATAATTCAGCACCCTATCAAATACCCCCACATTTGAACTATTACTTGTCCTCAAGTTACTTAAATGCTTCACTCAAACAATTTCAATTAAGAGTTAATAGTTAATTGAGTGTAATAGAAATCAATCAATACTTTTAATCCAGTTTAAAATTTTCAACTCTATCATCATTAAAAACAAGTTAATCACAAATAAAGCACACAATTAGTCAAAAAAAGTATCCCAATATGCATAATATCTAATATTCAAGCCATTAACATAGTTTATCACAAAAACTAATTAAGGATGCTCAAAATGACCAAATATAAATGAAAACCCGATACAATATGAGATTTGAACAATGCTTGTTTGAATGGTTCATATAAATTTTTTATGTGAAGGTGAACACTTGTTATAAATACTCGTTACTAAGTTAGATCATCATTTTCAAATGGCTAAAATCATCACTCTTAACTTTAACCTTACATTGGGTTGAAACTAGCAAAGTGAGAATTGCCCAATACACACATTAATATAAAGGAACAAAGATGCTTCTTATTCAACAACACAAAATAAGATGTTTTTAACAGCAATGCAAGAACACTTTTCTATTTTTTTTCTTTTTCTTTCGACACTTTATTCTAAACATCTCATCTCATATTCATATGATAAACCGTATAAAATAGACTCAAACATTAAATATGATACAAATGGGTCATTAAACACATGTAAGGCACTCAAAAGAAAAGGAAAAATGAAAAAGGGTTAGCATCATTTCAAGAGCTGAGCAAAGATCCTTAAATTAAAAGCATTGATTCCTTTCAAGTACCACAATTAACTATTAACTAAAGATCAAAATCATTTAAGCTACCACATTTAAACCTTCTCCATCAAACTCACAATAATTCAAGTATACAAAAATTTTTAACTTTACCCTACCCCTACACTTAAATTGGACATTATCCATATTGTAATAAAATCAATAAAAAATAAAGGGTATGGAAAAAGAATACTCCCCTAGGAGTGAGGCAATCCATGAAGTTCGTAAGAGAGAGATCACATATTTTACCTTTGCTTCCACTTTGGCACACCTAAAAAGCAAACACATAAAAAGAAAAGTACTTAAATATGAAGCAACTAAAGAACTAACTAAAAAAAGAAAAAAAAACGCAAAAATTTTATTGAACGGTTAGGTTGTCACCTAAGAAGGGCTTAGTTAAGGTCATAAGCTTGACCATTGATATATACATCATCCATTTTCGAATGGATGCTCGTGCCTAACAGGAGACATGATCAAACTCATAGATGAGCCTGGAGCCACTTCCCTCGAAGGCTCAGAAACTAGATGTGGCATCACTTTAGAGGCATGTAACCGCATCATCTTGTCATTCAAGTCCAAGGTCCACTCTCCAGTATGCACATCTCCCTTCTCCAATTATGGATTTTGTAATAAGATCACCAAAGTGTATGGAGACTCTTCATCCTTCTTACCACCTTCGACCTCTAGCTTGCTTGCCTATAGCTCTTCCAAAAACTTCACTTATTGTGGCTCTTGTTTGCTCCTTTTCTCTTCTTCTTCCTCTTTCTTCCAACTGTTAGGAAAAGGAAGTAAAATTCGATTAGCAATAACATGAAATGTATCACTTACATTAGGAGGTTATGTACCCTACTTCTTTCCCTGAGATAGTGGCTCTTCCTCTCCTACCTGGTCTTACTCTTCCTATATTGCTTTTGGGTGCTCCCATTATTCTCCATTCTCTGATGGAATAGTTCACACCTACTCAGCACCGCTCTCCTGTTAGCTAAGAACGCTTATAGACACTTGGGCTTCTAAACTCTGAACCAAGTCTACCAACTGGCTCACTTGATCTTCCAAGTTTTTCAAGCTGCTCCTCATTTCTTGTTGGAATTGAAGAGTACTTGTCGCCAAACTCGTTAGGATCTCCTCTAAGGACATCCCATCAGCTTGTGGTGGCAATGGTGAAGGTGGAGATGGAGGTAGAGGCTAGAGGTATGATTGATCTTGGTAGTAACTCAATTGAGGATCAAACCTATACTACGCATCCTATAAAATAGGATATGTACAAAAGGGATAACCCAAAATTAAACAAACCTCACATACCTTAGCTTATTGTTGATTTATCGGTACTTGCGTAGTTAAAGGTGTGAAATTTTTCACTTGATGATCTAACCTGGAAGTAGCAAGATATTGAAAATTATTATCAGAATAAGGACAGTAAGAAAAATCATAATGAAAAGCGTATTGATAATGATCCATCACCGCTAAAAGATTGTAGAATAAAAAAAAAGCTATGAAACTAAACAAACTGAAGACAAGATGACCATAAACAACAAAAACAAAAACCAAAAAAAAGGACATCATAAAAAATAGTGAAAACACAAGTGCCAACTCTTCAGCAACAATGCAAAAAATTTGGTGGGTGCTATCATTGACTCACCAAATAATAAAATACCTATCCTAATCAAACTATATAGTTAGGGCAAGTCAAAATCAATTTCATAGAGAACTAGTTGTGTTTCTAAGCTATTCCTAAGGTTGCACCAAAAGAAAAATAAAGAAAAGAAAAAACCCTAGAATTAAGGGATAATAAAACTAAATACAAATACATTTAACGAACACAAAACAAATAAACAAAAATACATACAAAATAAATAGACGATAATAAAAGAAATATTGGTAGAAGATATATTTGAGAATTTAGACTTATAATTGATCCTCGAAATAAATAAATTGAGATTGGTTTAAGATTCTAGCTTATAGATTTTAACAATCTCTCAAACACTTTGTTCCACTTATTTTAGATAAATTCAACAAACTCTAAAAATATCTCTAACTACGTCACAACCTAGAATAAGATCTTTAGATTTAATGGCGTAGTAGTTTTAAATATTAGGGAATAACTAGTCTAAGTCAGAATCTCAAAAGCTCAGATTGTGTAACTTACATAATTGGAATCCTCGGCTAAGTTTATTAAGTTCGTTGAAAAAACCAATTGACATATTTCTACCTATAGAATTACTAGGATTATTATGTATCACAAGACATAAATCACAAAGCCCAATAAATTAATAATTAATTATCAAAATTATTTAGTCAAAATCCCATCAGTAGCTTCAAACCCAGCTCATCCTAAACTAACATCATAAAAATACACCAAAACACAAGCTGAAAATATGCAAAAACTAACATAAATGCAAAATATGAAAATTAATTAAAGAAAACAAGGCTATAAGTTAAGGAAACAACAACTAAATTAATAAAAACCAAAGGTTCCATGCATAAATCACAATATTTAAATAAAAACAATAATAAAAGAAACACATAAATGGAAAGCAATAGAAGAAACACAAGAAACGATAAGAAATCAACACCTAAAACCTAGTATCTAAGGTAGAAATTGAAATACAAAGAAAAACTATCCTAAAACTGTAAGTAACTTAGAGGAAAATGAAAAAAAAAAACAATGGAGAGCGAGAGTGGTGAATGCGACTCCTCTCCTCTCTATGCATTTCCTACCCTTTTATAGTTCCTCTTTAGGTTAAAATTGGCAAAAGATGTCGTTTCGCCCTTTTTTTCGTACTGTCACTATGTTCAGTCAACCAAGTAAAGGGTATTAGTCGACTGAATCACAGGCATTGGTACCGAACATAGTGCATCGATCGACTGATCTCTAGTCTACTAACAGCTCCTTCTCCAACTACGCCATTGCTTTAATTTTGCTCCAAATTTTGTAACTTTTAGCCATAAATTATGTCTTAAGGACCAAACCTGCATGTAAGCTCAAAATAAACACAATTTAAGCATTCATACATGAAAATAAGGTTAAATTCACATTGAAATACATATAAAAATTTTAAATAATTCAACCTTTTTAGCTAGGCATTAGAGTGGTGTAGGGGTATCAATATGTATGAATGAGAGATACCATATTCCATATCTACATTTGTTTATGTGCTTATTATATTGTTTTATCCACACAAATATTAAGTTTTACTAGATGATGATTTAAGCTAGCAAATCATTGAATATAGCCTACTAGGTTAAATGAGGTCTTAAAAATCATAATAATAGGAATTTAATAGAATTGATAAATAATTGACATCTTGAGACATCATGATCTTGAATTTATCATTTGTTGATGTTTTATTAATATGATTATGTCTACGTGCTTATATATATACTACTCATATACATATATATGAATATCTTATACAATTATTATAATACTGCATAAGGGTAAATATGGATCCTTACTGAGTTTGGCAACTCACCCCAGATCCATTGATTATTTTCAGGAGTTTGATTCGAGTTCAAGGACCCTAGATCATTTAAGTTCTTTTGCTGAGAGTAGTGGGCCAGTAACGAGTTAGTTTTGTTATTTCATTATAATTTGTTAAGATTTTTTTGATATTGTTATTCGTACTAATATATTCGTTGTTTATATAGTTTAAGTATTATATTCTTCTTTACAGACTGGATTTATGTTTTAGACTTCACTATATGGATTTATCTAGTTTGTGATTGGACTTACACTATGCATTTTATGGTTAGATTCTCGGGAGTGTTACTTTATGGTTAAATTCTTGGGAGCTTTACATAGGGAGAGTTAATCTAAATTTCCCCTTAAATCCATACTGGAACATGCCTTCAAAGACATCAATGGATTTCAATATCACTGATCAATGGTGCTATTTATAACCCATGTTATGCTTAAATCTATGAAGTGGTCTTCAATGATGGTTTCTTACTCTACAATAGTATTGTTAAAGGGCTGAGTTATTCTTTTGAGTTGGCCATAACAGTGGTACAAATGAGACATTAATAATTCCATTAAAGACCAATATTGATTTTCTTAAAAAAAATCCACACTTTGTCTTTTTCGAGCAAAACAACAATCTTGAGCATTAACTTATATCCTTATCAAATAATACAGATCAATTGGACAATTTAATATCAAAATAAAGGTAAAATTAAACTAAATCATATCCTAAAAGGAAATGGAGTAGAAAACACCCATATCAATCATCATCTTAATCATTATAAGAGTTAAAATAAGAAGATAACTCTTCATTTACCATAAAACATATGTGCTACTTCTTTCTTGCTTTCTGATTCACTTGTATCATCCCATATGGTAGCTTTTAAAGCCTTCCTTTTCTTGCTTTCTCTTTTCTACTGTTTCTTTTCTTTTTATCTCCATCTTTGATGAGAGGGTGTTATGATATCATATAACCAAGTTCCCTACACTAAAAAAAAAAAAGTGATATTAGATAATTTATGTTTAGATCTATACTTACCTTCTTTAGAATGCCTCGTCTTTGAGACATTCTTCTTATTTAAGAATCTCTTAAACTTTCTTGTAAATAAGGCAATTTTTTCCTTATCACTATTGCTTATGGAGGTTTTTTCATCACTTGACTCTTCTTTTGAAACCTCGAAAGCTATGTTCTTCTTTTTGTGCATGATCTCTTCCTCTTTTGTCTCTTTATTTCTTATTTCATAAGTAAGAAGGGATCATATCAACTCCTTCAAGGGCAAACAATTTTAGATCTTTTACTTCTTAAATTGTCATCACCTTGACTTCCCATGACTTTGGTAAAGATGTTAAAGTTTTTATTATCAATTCAAGGTTGGTGTAGGTTTTACTTAAACATTTAAGAACATATATGATACTAATGAATCTAGTATACATGGAAGAAATACTTTTATCATATTGCATATGGAAAAGTTTATATTGGTGGTGAGCATATTATCTTTACTTTCTTTTACTTGATTTGTACTCTCATGTGTAACTTTTGATTTATACCAATTTCATATGTGAATTCATTCATAGAGACCTTAATGAATTCATTCTTACCTAAGACATAGAATAAGATTTATAAAACCTTACTATTAAAGGACATTAATTTCTTACCATCACTATTATAATCTTCCTTTGATTTAGGTATCTTTTGATCTCTTACAATTTTAGTAGGTATGTGAGGTCCATTTGAAACTATTTTCCATAAATTTATATTTTAGGTCATCAAGAAAAATGTCATCATACTCTTCTAATGTAAATAATCATTAACGTAAAAAATAGAGTTCTATTAATACTTTGCTCCTCTTGATTAGTAAAAGAGACTAATGTGTGCAAATGTGCCATTATGATATTTTCTCACTAATTTTGTTAGAAATGCATGCAATGTGAGACTTAAGTATAATATCACTTGTTGGTCATATAAAGTACTTAAGAGGTGGTGAATTAGATGTGACTAGAGTTTTTTAAAGATTTTTTTCTTAAGTCTAAACTTTACTCTAAAAAAAAATATAATATAATGAAAAATGTAACAATATATTTCAATCAATTTATCAATATAACTCAAATATAAAGGTAAATTTACAAAAGTTAAGAGAATAAGGAAAGAAATGGAAAACCAATTAATAGTGGTTTGGCAAACAATCCTCGCCTACATCCACTATTCAAGTATTTCTTGGAAATTTTACTATAATCTTCTTTTCAACAGTGAAGATTAACCCTTATTCAACATTTTTCTTTTGGTGAAAATGAACCTTACATCTCAATCTCAAGCCCATAAGAAAGTACACATAAAAAATATCTCACTTGTTCAATTAAATTAATAATGAATGCATCCAAAATACTCAACTACTGACTTTAAAATCACTTTTGATATGCCTTTTACTCACCTCAATTCACTTCAGTAGTCTTAGATACAATTAGTTGCTTTAAAAATATTTTGCAACATATATTTATAAGCTTAAAAATATAAACTAGCTATATATAACTATTGGAGAACACTGATTCATAAAATCTATCAATTAAAAACTAGCCATTAAATAACTATTAGGACTACTAGCTGACCACTCTTGCACATTGGTCGATTAGTGCATTGTTCTACCACTAAATCACATTGGCAGATTAGTCTAATAATTTCAACTTCACTAGTCAATCACTCTCTAACATTGGTCGACTAGTTCTTCCAAAAAGCACACATTGGTCAACACATCTAAAAACAATTTTTAAATACTTTCTTACATTTTTCAAAGTTTCAAAATTTATTCTTTTCAAAAGTAATTGACTCAAGTACATTTAAAAAATCTCCAAGAATATTTTAATATATCAAGAATATTTTTTCAAAAAAAAATCAGACATTTCTCTTTGTTATAAACCGCTATATGAAATAAACCTAAGTATCGATGATTACACAATAGTTGAACTCTTAAAAATAAGATAAGATTTACATCAAAAAATTATATAATTTAACCTATTAATTCTTTATAATCTTGATCTTTAATAACATTCTTGAATTATTCTTTATGTAACCTCTTTTTCACTTTAATTTGTCTTTGCATATCATTCATGTATGTACTTTTTAATATATTAAAAAATAAAGAAAATATTAACAATAATAATAATGATTTTCATTATCAAAATATAAAATGAAACTCTTATTAGTTCAACAATATATTTTTTAATCTTTTGATTAATTTGTTAAGAATCAATAAAAAAAAAGACATTTAAAAAAGAGAACAACTAAAAAACAGAGCCCTCACATAAAATTCGCATCGATTTCACGTGAGGCTCACAACTTTTAAAAAATTAAAATATTTTTTATCTTTTTATTTTTTATTAATTTTATCGTTATTTAAAAATATAAATGTTAATTCATATAATTTTAAATATATTTTTACATTTTTACTTTTAATATATTTACACATTTATATTTTAATTTTATGACATTTACGATTTTATCCCTGGTATGCTTTTATAAAATTACTGAAAAGCCCTGAAGTGCTAAAGAGGACATACAAACTAAAGCAAAGAACCGAGAAAAGAATAGGAGGCGGAATCCTAGACAATGTCCAAGATAATAAAGAGGGCTTGGGGTTCTTTATTCACAGCAGCGATTTGTTCCTGTTTACAATAGCTACTCCTGCTTGTGTCATCAACTGCTCTCCACCTAGATCGCCTCCTTGTTCACTCCATCTATGCTCCTCATTCGTCTCTACTCAGCCTTTCCGCCACCTGTCTAGATTTGTGACACTGTACTCCGTGCTCTCTGGCCAATCTATCATCGCTAGCTGCCATCAGTCACTGCTTTGTATCTCATTTCCACCAGATTTGGTACTGTAGCTTTTTGCGTCACCTGCTTTTCCGCGATGCTACCTCCTCCCTTTTTTCCAGATCTGCAGCAATCTCATTACGTTTTCGACCACCTTGATGCTTTGCCCAATCGCTGCCTCCTGTATCATCTCCAGCCTACTGCAGTGGCGGTACCAAGATAGCCAGATTCCAGACTGCAAGACAATAGGTTTTGTTTTTATTTTTAGTTTGTTTTTCCTCTAACATAAGTGGCGAAGTACTACAGTTTGATTCTTCGAGAACTAGTTTCAAGTATAGTTTATTTAGTCATATATTTTCACAACATAAATT
The DNA here is from genome assembly GCA_028565735.1 of Pinacopodium congolense. NCBI lineage: Eukaryota > Viridiplantae > Streptophyta > Magnoliopsida > Malpighiales > Erythroxylaceae > Pinacopodium > Pinacopodium congolense. Next base: position 13,724 of record JAOXYD010206368.1, read on the forward strand.
GAAAATTCCTTTATAATTTATTACAAATGAAAAATGATGATCTCTCCAACTTTTGATGCTAATGATAACTTAAATCGTAAGAATGCATTTAGTATTTTTTATTAATGAGAGAAATAATTAAATAGCTCATTTTAGTTATAAAAAAAGAAAGGAAAAATAAGTTATTAGATCTTGTTAACAACCATAATAAATTTATTTTAAAAGTAAAGAATTTATCTTTACATCGATAATTAATTCTATGAAACCAAACTAAAATTTTATTTTTGGATAGATAATTATTTATTATTAAATTTTCATTGATTTCAATTTGTTACTAATTAAATTTTAGATTATTTTAATACCAACTTTCAAATCTTTCCTTCTTTTATTTAATTTGGTTGATATTTTGAAAAAAAATGGAATAAATCTAACTAATTCATAGAGGTACAAGACTCTCAAGATTCATTCTTTCCTCTTAAGTAGCATAAAAACTTTGACAAAATGGGCAGAACATTCTCTCGAAGGTTAGTTATCTTTGCTTATCTTTCGTTTGTGGTTCTTTCTGTTGTCAAAAGTAGAATCTACAAATCAAGATATATATACTAGTTAACTCAAAACTCATTTATATTACCAATCTTGATGCAAGCATGACTAGTCAATCAAGAGAGAATTTTATGCGCTTATTTAACCAATTGTAAAAGTTGAGAGTTTATAGAAGCAAAAGCATATGAATTAAGGACCAATTTGGTGTTTGAATAATTATTCGTCATTACGGTCCTCATTTTAATGTAATTGAACTATATTTTACTTAATTGTAAAGACCAAAAACATTTTTATTATGTTATTTTAATTGATCACTAGTTTCTTGTATAGGTGAGGAGGAGTTTTTTTAGAATTCCAATCTTATTAGGAGAAGTTCTAATGGGATACTTTCCTAATTAAATTAAGAATTTGAATTCAAATAGGATTACTAGAGTCATAATTATGGTATTCTAATAAAGTCTTAGTCAAAGTAGAATTAGTAATTAGATTGTTGCCATAATAGGAATTATTAGCTTTTTCTATTTAGTGTTTTAAAATCCTTATTAGTTTTTAAATCCTTGTTATACTTATAATTAAGGTTTTCTAGTTTTCTATGCATAAACATTAAGGAACATTTCCAATTAGTAAAAGAGAGAATTAAAGATGTGAAATCTATGTTTTGAGTTGCATTTTTTTTTAAACTGTGAGTGCTTTCTACTTTGTTTTTCATTGAACTTCTGAACTTATTTTAAAAAAAATTCTTTCTTGCATTCAAACTGTTTATAAACTTGGTACTTAATTCTATATAAATAATAGGTCAGTTTTTCAAATCTGAATTAACTTTCTTGGTGAGATTCAATCTTACATAGGTTATTTAGATTTTATTCTTTAAAAATGGCTTTTAAACCTTTATAAACTTGGTACTTAATTCCATATAATTAACAAGTTAGTTCTTTAAATTTGAATTAACTTTCTTGGTAAGATTCAATCTTATTTATAAGTTCTTTAGATTTTATTCTTAGGTGGACTCAAAAGTTCTAATGAGTTTAAAAGTTCAATAAAGAACAAGGTAGAAAGTACTCACAACTCTTAAAAAAAGATGCAATTCAAATCTTTGATTTCACACCTTCAATTTTCTCTTTCATTGATTAGAAATATCCCTTTACATAGGGATATATAGAAAAAAAAAATGAAAACCTTAATTATAAGTGTGAGGATTTTAAAAACTAAATAGGAATAGTTCTTAAATTAGAAAGCTAATAATTCCTATTAAGTTAATTTTGTGTTGATTATGACCTTATTAAAATAGCATAATTATGACTTTAGAAATCCTATTTAAATTCAAATTCTTAATCTAATAAGGAAAGTATCCCATTAACACTTTCCTTAATCATATTGGAATTCTAAAAAAACAACTCCTAACCTAAATAGAAAACTAGTGAATAACTACAAAAACACAATAAGCACATTTTAGTGCTTTACAATTAAGTAAAATATAGCCTAATTACAATAAAATAAAGACTATAATAGCGAATAACCATTAAAACAAGAAATTCGCCTTTAATTCATAAGCTTTTGCTTTTAAATCTTCATAAACTCTAACTTTTACAATTAGTTAAATAAGAACATATGATTTATCTTTTGATTAACTAGTCATGCTCACATCATTCCCTCACTCTTCAAAAGGATTCTTCCTCAAATCTTAAACTTTAGATGGAGAGATATTTTTCTAAAGGCAATGAGAACATCTAAACACTTCATAATCTTCTTGCAGCATACTAAGGTGTAACAATTTGATCTATCGTAATCTCATCCTTTTTTTACTGTTAAACATTAGTCCTCTTTAGTAGTTTTGTCTCTCTTTTTTTAAAGAAAGGAATATATACAAACTGGTTTTAAAAACAAAGCTTAGATAACAACTGAAGTGAGCCTATGAGGAATGTAATCTTTAGAACCCTGCAACAAGTTTGATAAACTAGACAAAGAAAAACTAAAACTAAAAGGAAAAATAAAGTGATGTTAGATCAAAGAGTAGTTAGTAACTAATCTGAATATAAAAGGAATGAATCTTTAGAACCCAATAATAAGTTTGTAAACAACAAATGTGAACCTATAATGCATGAACCCTTATAATCTAAAAATAAATTTTATTAAAAATTGATGTAAATCTACAAAGAATACATCCTCAGAACCCGATAACAAGTTTGACAACCAAACTCCAAGAAACCTAAAACTATTAGAGGATAACGAAACTTGAATTAGGTCCAAATTCTGATACCAATTAATGTGAACCCACCTAGGTATAAAACTTAGAGAATTCATGAATAAGATTGAATCACACCAAGAAAGCTGAATCAGATTTATAGAAAAAGTGACACGTTAATTATAAAGAATTGAGAATCAACTTCATAAAGTGTTTGAATGTTATAAGAAAGAATTCTTTGATAAGTTCAAAAGTTCAATGAAAAATAAGGTAGAAAGCACTCATAACTCTAAAAAAGATATGCATTGTAACTCATCATCAGATTTGACTTGTTAGTTTTTTTCATGATCAGTATTAAAAAAAAGAACTAATCTACTTATAAATATTGAATCAACTAACAAAAAGGAGTAATAGCCAATTTCTTGTTCTACTCAAATCTTTGATTTCACATCTTCAATGCATTCTTTATTAATTGAAAATGTCCCTTTATATAGGACACATAAAAAAATAGAAAACCTTGATTATAAGTGTAATAAGGATTTTAAAATATTAAATAGGAATACTACTTAAATTGGAAAGCTAATAATTCCTATTAAGGTAATAATTTAACTAATAATCTAACTATTAATTCTCCCTTGACTAGGACTGTATTGGAATACCATAATTATGATTCTAAAAATCATATTTGAATTCAAATTCCTACTCTAATAAGGAAAGTATCTCATTAGGACTTTTTCTAATCATATTGGAATTCTAAAATAACAACCCCTAACCTAAATGGGAAATTAATGAACAATTGTAAAAACATAATAAGCATGCTTTTGAACTTTATAATTGAGTAAAATATAACCCAATTACAATAAAATAAAGACTATAACAATGAATAACTACTGAAACACAAAATTGGCTTTTAATTCATAAGCTTTTGGTTCTAAATTTTTGTAAACTCCAACCTTTTCAATTGGTTAAATAAGCACATACGATTTGTCTTTTAATTGGTTAGTCATACTTACATCAAATCTTTTACGATATCTTGAGGCTTAAGACTTACCTTTAAGCATAACTATTATAATAACCTTAAACCATATCTTCTAATTTTCTTTTATCATACATTGTTTTTGATAAACAGGGAGACAATTCTTTGGGTTTTAAAACCACACATTGTTTTTATCTTTGCAACTGACACTTTGTTCATATCACACCATATCAAGATGTTTTTTAGAAAAGCCTTTTTCATAAAATTTTATTTTTCTAGTTTAGTCATTTCTTTCAAGAAGTTTTTCTTTTTTTTTTTACACATTTTAAATTTGTTTAAATCCTCAATTGGAAATTTAGGGATTTGTGTTTTATTCTCCAAATCTATAGATTGCATATTCTTTTTTTTTTAAATACATGTAACCCGCTTTGAGTTTTTCTTTTGTGAACAATTTATTATTATGCAGCAGACATTAGTATCGTAGCACTCTTCAGTAACAGGTACATGGACAACAAGCCTTAGGAAAAAAGCTGAAATTCCATAGTAGGCCACTGGAATAACAAACTTGTAGTATAGGGATGCTATAAGGATATCCTAAGTCTACCAAAGTCAGTAATGTTGAGAGAAAACAAAGTGATCCTCAGTTGCTTATAGATATTGTCATTGGAGGTTGCCTTACAAAGATAAAAGAGTGTTTTGAGCAAAAATTTGGAAGGACCAATGATATGTTAAAGTTGCAATGGGCAGTGATCAACATTCGAATTAATTTTCGAAACCTTAAGTACTGCGCATCTCATTAGGTTAAAATGATCTCTTAGTCACCAAGTAAGAATATCAATATCTCTTGCAAATTTCTTGTAAGACATTAAAAATGTATACTTGAATGAACCACCATGAAGAATTAAAAACTTGTTAGGGAAGTTGTTGAATGTAAAATGGTAACCTTTCAAAGAAACGAACTGGGTAAATGATACATAAGGATAGTCTTGATCCATAATCAAAGGTACTTAAAGAAAGAATTGAATAATTCTATTAACACTTTAAATTGCAAGACATAACTTTTAGGTTTTGTGATTCAATAAAGTAGTAGTGTATTTGTTAACTTTTGGGGTTTATGATTCAATAAAGTAGTAGTGTATCCGTTTGATCAGGCAGTATAATCAGGTCAACCCCATTCGAGCAGTCATGGTAGAGACACTATGAGAAGTGGATTACTGTTGGAAGAAAGGAGAAGAAAAGCTACATTGCTACACCCAAATATTATATATATCGACTTTTTAAGTCACATGGTATATGGTAAGAAGGCGTTTAACCGGTTGAATACATTTGGGAGCATCCTTCAAGATTTTGTTTAACTTTCAAATTAAGAGAAGACAAAATGAAGGCTATTTTCAGATTAGTTGTTCTATGAGATCTCAATGGGTCAGTTGGTAGATGAATTATATTACATTCAATATATGGGTAGTTGATTATAGACTTTTTCCATTATTTGGTATCAAGGGTGGTTCAGGCTCTAACATATATGGTGAGACATGGCAACAACATTCAAATTGATGACTTACTATTGAATGCAATGCTTGAATGCTATTTGAACTTTATAGAGACAAGAGTCAGGTGTGATCAAGTCAAAAAAGAAAATTGCATTAAAAGAGAATAAAGTAGCTTAATTTAAAGTAACTTTATAGTGAAGTACAATAATTCTTGGACTCAGTTGAAGCAACTAAGGTGGATAGTGTTGCCATGCCTACAAGTTTAGCATATGATAACCGGCAATGCCAAAGAGGTATGAGTTTTTTCAAGCGCCTAAATGCCTGCCTTTAAATTCAGAGTCACCTATTAAATATTTAAACTACGTTTTATATACACAAGCATGATATGAATAAGAATATGAGAAGTGGACATAAATAAGAGAAGAATTACTGAAGGTGATTACATAGTAAAAGGGGAAATATGAAGAATTGGAAATAGAACTAGATTAATTGTAGCAACAGATCTCAAAGAAAAGAAGAGTGGTTGAATCAGAGATAAAGCTAAGGTTGAAGACAGGATATGTTAGTGCTAAAGTAGTGGTGGGGTAGAAAAAGATGGAAAACAAATTTGACATGTAAGCTAGACAAATGAATCATATGTTACAAGAAAAACAAGGATTAAAAAGGGAAGAACTAAAAGTTGAAGAGGAAAATGTATCAATGGCTTCACAGAGATAAAAAGAAGTCACCAAAGTGGTGGAGAGACAATAGTCATTAATGTAAAGCTTCAAGTGCCCCCCACAAATTGATTAAGCCCTAATTTATCTTAACAATTTCAGTGTACTAGATATGATTAAGGATTTCACTATATTTTGTGTTGAGAAATCGGGAAGCGATCTAATCGCGCAGCGGAAGTAAAAATAACACAAAAAATAATTTTTATGTTTTTTAATTTCCTGTAAAGTCAAGATCTCGATATTCTATAACAAGATTAAATCGCAAAAGTAATAAAGTATGAATATAAATTTGTACCTTATTTCTGAAGCTTGAATGAAATCTTCATCTTCTCGTATCCAAAAATCATAGCCGTTCACACACTCGGCCTCTAACAGTATCCACAGATCTACTAGAAGAGAATTCAAAATAATTTTGAGAGGAAGCAGAGCGTCGTGCTAGCAACTCTAGGGTTGCCTCCTTATAAAGTGGAAAAATCATATTTGTCCTAATATTAAAATTAAGCATAAATCATAATAAAAGTCTAACTTTAATTATAATTTTTTATTTAATTTTAATTGAATCAAATATCTTGTATTTGAACCTAAAGTTTCTTAAACTTTACAATTAAGTCCAACTTAATTAAATTTGTCTCTCTTCCAATAAAACTGTATGTGTGATCCATTAGATTCCTAATATATTAGTAATAATCATAAATTATAATTCTAATTCATAATTAAAATTAGATAAATTAAAATTCCTATTAATTTATCTTTAATTCTCCAATTAAACAATTTATGATCATAGATCAATATTAGTATCTAGCAACATGTTATGACCATCCAATTATTATGAATGTTAAAGTGGTTTTGACTTAACCTGTCCATGCATGATTTTTTTTCATAATTCAATCCTTTGATCATATAATGTTCCAATTAGACATAAAATATGGAATTAGCGTCTTCTCTATTTGAGTCTAATCATATTATTTCTCCACTATTAGTAATTGATTTTATTAATGACATTTGAAAACTCTTTTCAAAGTATCACTCTACCTTCGCCAAGGATTTCATAAATCAATACTAATCAAGAATAACAGAACATTCTTCTTAATTACTTTAGGGTGATGAATCATATATTGATCACTCAACTACCTCCATATAGTTCATGCTACATTCAATGAGTATCGAATGAACTATCCATGGTTAGTATAGGTCGTAAGTAGCATCAAAACATAAAAATTTCTATACAAGATAACCTTGGTGATCTCAAGTCTAAGGATCACTTATACAATCATCACAATAAGTATTTCCATATTCACACAAGTAATGTTCCACATGAAATTATGATAGGGGTCAAATTGATATGGTATTTATGGTTAATTTGATGAATTATGACCCTTATATTAGTGTTTAAATGTTTAATTGATGCCCCATAATGTTTGAT
>JAOXYD010206392.1:0-21030 GCA_028565735.1 Pinacopodium congolense
TACAAAAAGAGAAAGAAGTAGAGCAACAAGAAAAATTCCCACTACTACCATAGTAGTAGCACGTATTAGAGCTAAAATAGGAGTAGACCCTTCCATGGCATCCGGTAACCATACATGAAGAGGGAATTGAGCTGATTTAGCAATTGTTCCTAAAAATAATAGAATGGCACACAAAATAAAAAATAAAAAATAAACCTTATTATTTGGAATCAAATTACTGAAAATTTCTAACAATTCTCGAAATTCTAAACTACCTATTATCCAATAAAGACCTAAATTCCTACTAATAAACTAAAATCCCCTACACAATTAGTTACAAATGCTTTTTGATAGGAATTTGATGCAATAAGTCATGTGAACCAAAAATATATTAATAGATAAGAACACATTCCAACCAATTTCCAAAAAACATAAATTTGTATCAAATTTGAACTAGTAAATAATCCCAACATTGCAATATTGAAAAATTCATATAGGCAAAAAATCTCAAATAACTTTGATCGTGAGCCATATAATTGTCACTATAAAGAAGAACCATAATTCCAATTGTAGTAATTAACATTAAAAAAACAGGGGTAAGTGAGTTAAACAAGTGGCTAAACTTTAAAGAAAAATCATTATTGAGGGTCCAATACCATACATATTGATAAATAGCGCTGCTACTTTTTTTTATGAATAGCCAGATTGGTTGAAAAAAATCATAACTCTATTGATTAATAGAACATTTAGAAAAGACCACAGATGAAGAAGTGTTTTCGTTGTTGTCAAAAAAAGGAGGAATCCTGCTCCTATTAACATAGGGACTGGAAGTGTAATAAAAGATATAACCCACGAATACTCATATGTATGTTCCATAAATTTTTTTGACTTTTTGTTTTAATTAATTGTTTCTTGTTTCTTATTAATAGACTTTTTTTTAAAGTAAGAAGAATAGGAAAGAAAAAAATAATAAAAACAAAGAAAGATATAAAAAAATTAAATGCAATTTTCATGAAATTATATATTCTTAATTAGTATAAATCTTCTCAAAATACTTCATATATTTAATCCAGGTAGTGAAAACTGGTCAAATGATATGAACAAAATACTAAGGGAAAATGTTTATTTTAAAGAAATTAGAAAATGAAACAAAATTTCAATTTATGAATTATAATAATTTATATACATAAAAAAAGGATACAGAATTATCGTAAAACTATTACTTGATCTTTTTAAGAGTAATAAAAAAAGAGAATTCTTTGAGTTTCTTTTGGATTATTAACTTGTGTATTTTGGGGCTGATTTTTGAACTTGCATTCATTATATATATATGTTTATATATTATATAAAAATATAAAATTATTAAAAATTTTGACTAAAATTTGTATTTGTCACATAATACATAGGCCTTTTTTTAAATATAAATCTTCTATTTGCCCATTATCTAAAACATGAAGCAATTTGAAAACATTTTTTTAGTAATAATCATAATTAATCATATACATATCAAATCATCAAAATAATTGAAATTAAAAAGAAAAATGTTCAGTGATATGCATCAAAATCAAAAAATATTTCCATAAATTATATACTATTGAAGGAAAAATGATAAAATGAGGAGTTATAGGACAAATAAACATAAGTGTGCTAGTAATCATATCCCTCCCTCGTACTTAAAAGTGAACATTGTCCTCAATGTTCATAAAGCAATAATAAAGCATTAAATGGGAGAAGAGGGAAAGGAATACACCCGTATAATGATATAAACTAAATATCTCTCCATGGAAGTGTATAAAAGTCTTGTTGTAGCACTTGTGTTTGGTACTTATAGATAATTGGGCACAGATACTGTCAAGCTTGATCAAAGGTTTTTCAAATTGTTGTTTGAGGATTAAGGTGTGTTCTGGGATTGGACTACGAAACGTAGACATCTTAAGGACATTGTATCCTCGATACGTAATCTTGTATAATGATCCTTTTGTAATTTTCTGAATACTTGTGAAGACACCTTCGAGGCAGTTAAGGTTGAAGGTCCCAAGTAATTGAGGTGTAATGTCAGATGTTTGGGCTTTATCAAGTGTTAGGACTTCACCATTGCTGATTCACTTCTAGATGAATGCGAATCGCTGTGTAATAAGAGCTCCTTGCTTATTAAAAAAGGGATAGTTACTGAATACTTTCAAAAATATTTCTCATTCTTTAGCGAAACAAGATTGATAGGCTTTAATGAAGGTAGTGAAAGCTATGGGAAGTAGCATAAGATGGTTGTATTTGCCAAGTAAATAGTGTCTACTAGGCCATTTTAAAAAAGTAGGAATGTTGTAAGTGGATCATCATCTAGTAAGATGACTACTTTAAGGCCTAATTAACCTGGGTTTATTGGATAAAATTATTGTTGCTTGAGTTCGTCTGTCCAGTTGTTTATTGTGGTAATACATTATAGGAATACTTCAGAGGTAATCTTGGCTACTTCTTGCTCAAAGGCTTTAGTTGGGACAGAGTTGATTTTGTCCATGTTTATTTTTTTTTCCTAATGGACTTTAAAGAAGAAGAGATACTTGGTTGTTTTAGGGCTTCTTTGTAATTGGGTCTAAGAGACATAGTGATTTGTTGACTTTTGTAATCATTGAGGGCTTTTTTGTCTTTAGATTTGGTTCTAAAACTTTTGTGATGTATTTGGCTTTGTCCAGTGATGTATTGGGTGGTTTTAGCCCATTGGGTGTATAGGCTTTGGTTTGGGCAAGTAAAAATAACATAATACTTCTCAGTGTTAGGTTCCGAAGAAGAACCAGGTATGGATATGCCTAAGTTGGTTGGTTTAAGAAGAGCTAGTGGGATTTGGGTTGGATTTGCTTGAATTGATTCTATTTTTTTGGGTATTTTTTGCTTCAGGGAAGAGTGAATTACTTATAAGCTCTTCATATAAGAGTGAATTACTTGTAGGTTCCTTGTTACAAGGTGTTGCTTACTTCACTGTAATTGTTTGTTAGGAGATTTTGCCCAAAGACATCCTACCCATGTATCATTACTAACATCTATTTGAATAAATAATAAATCTTGAGGAGTGTAGTTATATAACGGAGGTAATGATTTATAGAGATCTTATAATTTTTTAATAGATTTAGAATCATATTCATTCCAAGACCATTGTTTTTTATTACTATATTTGAGTTGTAATTGCTTTCTTTCTTTTGCAACATCTTTAAGAAAACCTTGATCAAAAATATAATTTAATAATCCAAGAAATTTTTGTACTTTAGTAACAGATTTGAGTTGATTAGGAAATAGTTTTAATTTTTTTAAAGAATATTGGGTTGTAATGTCAAATAACCATTCATAAACTGTATACCTAAAAATTCAATATTTTTCTAAGCGAGTTTTGTTTTCTTTTTACCGAAAATGAGACCTTTTTCTTTGCAACAATTTAAGACTTGTTTAACTTTGGAATAATGATTAGCTTTGTCTTTATTAAAAAAGATAATAATATCATCAATGTATGCTAAAGAGAATTCGTCAAGAATACTTAGGTTATTATCCATAAATCGTTGATAAATACCAGGGGCTTGCTTTAATCCAAAAGGTAAGACATTCCATTGATAATGTTTTTGAGGTGGACAAGAGAATGCAGTTAGTGGTTTTATGTTTTCATGTAATCAAAGTTGCCAATACCCAGATTTTGCATCTAATATAGTAAACCATTTATGTCCTTTTAATTTTGTAATAATATAGAATTTTCGAGGTAATTTATAGGGTGTATTGCTATTCCTAATGTGATAAAGATTAACAAAAAACAAAAGCCCATGAACACAAATATAACTAACATATCTAAGACAATAAAAACAATAAAAAGGAAAACAAAGAGAAAGATACAATAATCAAATAACATTGACAAAGAAATGGGTTGAAGGTATTGGTGGGATTCTAGGATAACTATTGATCATTTAATCCAGATAAAAGGTGCTATTGCTATGGTGTTAGCCTATAGGTTCGAACATGCTCTCAAACCTTCAGTTCCTCTTAGGTAAATCTAACAAGTTCTACAAATAACCCTATCTTCTTCTATAACCTAGATCAAACTCTCTACATTTAATAGTGATGACACCTTAGATACTAAGGAACAACTAACTTAGGCCACTACTTGCAAGCTTGGAAAGTGTAACCTAAAGGAATGGAACCCAAGATTAGTTGGTTGAAGTATCCTAACAAATCCAACTAATCTATTGCTATTTTTTGGAAATCAACAAAGAAAATTGTGTACCATATGCTCAATCCTAGCATTTGAATTAAAAAATTACCTAAAGGATGATCAATCTTAAAGATAATACATAATTCATGTCATTTAATCAAAGTTCCAAACCAATCTAAGCTTGAAACACAAAAACAATTAATTTTTTTTATTCTCATAATTAATTATCATTTATCCTTCGTATGCCTTCAAATCACTTAACAAACTAGCCACTCATAACTAAATTAAGTAAAACAAAAATTAAATAAACACAAAACATCCTTAATTAAATTAAACTAAGGCTGGAAAATTAAAAACACCAAATGAATAATACAATTTAACATTTAAACTAGCACAATCACAACTTCCTTAAACTAATAATTAATTAACTAAAACTCAACTTAACTTAAATTAAACTTCTAAAAAAAAATTTCAACACTTAAATATTGATCAAAAATTGAAATAAAAATAATTGAAAAAATAATAACAAGAAAAACAAACTAATTACCAAACATAAATTAACTAAAGACATTAAGCATAAATGAACACTTAAGGAATAAACTTAACACTTGATAAACATTAACACAACAACATAAACTAAAGGTTAATATATAAGAAATCATTAAAGACATAAACAAAAATCAACATTTGGATAACACAAGGAATAAACAAGGGAAAATGAAAGTAAGAACTAGACAATAACATTTAGACAACAACAAAGAAAAGCTAGGAAAAAGACAAAGAACAAAAGTTATCTAAAGGTGGTGGATGAACAATGAAATAATTGAAATTAAATCCAAATGATGGTGGTTACATGTCCAAGGATGTCGTTATTGTTTTCTCTCCAAGAAAAAGTCAAAGCTCTCTAAGGAAGAGTCACCAAAGTTATTATTCGTCCAAGGAAAAGGAGCTTCAAACCCTAGACTTGTTAGAGCCGTCAACTCCAGCTTCTATGGAGTATTGAGAGGTCTCCTCCTTTTCTTTAAATCATGTTACAGCTCCTCCATTCAAGCCTTCCAATCAAAATGTTGCAATTGAAATGTTTGACTGAGGAGACTCCAAGCCTCTTCAATTAAATTGCTGCAATTGAAATGCTACTCTCAAAGTGGACAACTCTCTTCTCTAATGCTTATGGCCCTCCCTAGTATTTATTTATTTACATAGGTTGTTGTCCTTGGTGAATGGAAAGAAACCATTTTATATATTGGTCAAATGGTCTCTTAGGGATGCCATGATTCTCAAGTTAAAAGCCCTTTGCTTATTGCTCTTTAAATGCTTTAAAGGTTGTCGTATTACAAGAGGAATAACTGTTGTGTTTTAGATGGAAAGATTTCGAAGGTGATGCCATTTCTTCATGTCAACTTTGAATTCTTTTGCTGCTAAACTAACAAGCTAAAAGCTATGGTTTTTAGGTTGCTTCTTACCTTAAGCTGCTGCATTTCATGTTGGATGGGAAGCTCCTTATGGTTTTGTTTGAGATGGATGAATCTCCAAGCTTGGCTTGCCATTTAATGCTTCTTGATGTGCTACCATTTCAAGCCTCCTTAAAACATATTTGACTACTCTCTTAAAGTCATTTGCTGCTGCTTTTTCACAATGGAAAAGCTTCAAAATGCTGTCATTTAATGCTCTCCAATTGGCTATCATTTGGATAGATTTTTTTTAGATAGCTTTCTTATGCTCCAAATGGATGGCCAAAACTCTCCTTAATAACTTTAAACTTTGGTTCTTGAATAAATATTTTTAACTCCTTTTATAACAATTGTTTGGTGCTTTAAAACCCAAGTCTTTTGACTTTTTTCTTCAATTACTTCAAAATGTCATGCTTTAATCCAAATTTTGTATTCCATCATTAAATCTACATGTATCATCAATTGGAACACAAAATGAGAATTTTAACAAAAAAATAGGAATGACTTTAAATGAAATTCCATATAAAAATAAAACAAAATTCATTCTTATCAATCATTCATGAGAAGGATTGTTTAGGAAAGAAGTGATATGGATTTTATAAGTGTTTAGTTTTAATGACTACTCCTCTAACCTCTTTAATCAAATAAAAGGGGTTAAGAGTGGAGTCTTAAGCTAATTATGGGTTGTGATGGACTAAGTAACGGAGGATGCACCCTAAAAGACATGCAACTTCTTATAAAAAGGTGAACATGACACTCCAACTTAGTGGAAGAAAATAGAAAAATAAAGACATGGATATCTTTTCATAAGTAAAACATTTCATGAATGATTACTTAGTATTAGACTACCTTCTGCTTTGTAATTTGAACAAATGCATTATTATAATAGTCATGGATGTAAGAATAAGATAGAAATGTTTTAATTAAAATGCATTTTCAATGTAAAGACAATCATAATGTGAACGGAATAGGTGACTGCATTGGATCTTCTTGAATGATTAAGCTCTTGGTTAGGAGAATTCCATGAGATCTTTTGTTATTATTATTTCTAGCCTTCATTCAAAAGCACTTGTGTGTGCTACAATGTGTGTTTGTGTTTACATGCCTTGCATGTTAAATTTTTTCTTGAGGAGGGAAATTGATAAGTGTGTTTATAGGTTAGTCACTATGATATTTTTTATTATTTTCATTATATTTTGTGTTAGTTATTACCTAATGTTGTTTAGTGTTTGGGGGTAATATATGAGCTTGTTCGTAGAATGGTTGATGCACTTTGATTTTTAGATGAAAAGGTAATAAATGCAGCTCAATTCAGAACCAAATTTTGGTACAGTTGACTTGAATGATGCATTAGATGCATTTCTAGGGCTCAAATGGTTATGAAATTTTATGGCGTGTGATCAGAGGTGTGAAGAAGAAGCTATAGTCAAAAGACCAAACAATGTCGAAAGTTGAAAAAATGCAGTGCTTGATCATACAGCTACATAATCATGTAACTACTTAGAGACAGAGTTTCTATCACCTGCATGGTGGAGCATAATAGTGATAGCAAAGCTAAAACCATGACATGTCCAACATGGGATTTTATAACTTGGGTATGACTTTTGCACATCTTTAGGGTTAGAAACTCTAGGAGCCTCTACATAAAAGTTTATGGAAATACCAAATGAGGCAAGAACAAGTTTTTGGTAGCTACTTAAAAGAGTAAACATCATCAACCTTGGGATTTGTTAAGAAACATCAACTTCTTGATTTTCCAACATTAAGGTAGTGAAGAGAAGAGTTCAAAGCTTCATATAGTTTTATTTTTTTCTCTCTTTCTAGTTTTTTATATGGGAAACATGGGGGTTAATGGATTTATTGTTCTCATGAGTGACTGAACTCTTTGTAGGAATTACTCCTGAAATATTTTTGAAAACTCTTGTTTATTAATTTAATGAATGAATTTTTGTGATGTTTCTTATGCCTATACCTTGCAATAGATTAAAAGATTGAGCTAGGGAATTTATGTTGGGTTATACAATGATATTTGTAACCTAATATACCTATAAATATTAGGTTTTCAAGTGGTTGAAGAGAGATCTTAACTATTTGATCATACCTATAGTATTGTTTCATATTTAGTCGAATATCTGATAAAGGATTTATAGATTGATAGATTGCATGACTAATTCTATATTGTTTCAACTAGGGAAAATTACATATACCTTGAGAGAGGGTAACTAAATTTTAGGAAATCTTGGGTCAAACATAATTGAATCAATAAGGTGAGAGGGAAACAAAATAGGATTAGAAGTAATTCATAGTCTTAAACCTTAATGTTCAAAATTCATGCATTTTTTTCCTTTAATTTTTCATTACTAGTTTGTTTAAATTTAATTTATTTTTTAGTTATTGTTGATTGAAATTGTGCCTTAAACAAAGTTTAACCTATTCCAGTCTTTCTAGCACAATTCCCATTATACTACAAGTTATGATCCATGCACTTATGGTATTAGCGTAAAACAAGTTAGTAATTTGTTAAGAGAAAACAAGTTTTTGGATCGTTACAGGGGATTGGTATTTTAGCATCTTTTTATATTTGGGTTATTTTCATTTAAGGATTTTTTATACTTTCCTTGTATATTTACAGGTGAATGAATACAAGGAGCACACGAAGGTCTAATGAGCTAAATGAATGAGAGATTTTAGATATCATAAGGCACAAGAGAGTTAAGAAGAGTTAGGCACCAAAGAAGGATTCAAAAAAATATGGCGTAAGAAGGAGAACAAGGAGAATGACAAACGACACCTATGGACTTCATGAGGCTAGGTTTTAATGTTAATCAACAAGGAATCACACAGCCTTTTATATAAGTAAACAACTTAGAGATTAAGCTCGTCTTGCTTAATATGCTCCAATCAAGCATCAAGTTCTATGGTTTGGCAATGAAGATCCCAATGCGCATCTCGCATGTTTCTTGGAGATATGTGATACCTTTACTTAGAATGGATTGTCACAGGACACGACTAAGATGAGGTTGTTTTCATTCACTTTGAAGGATAGAGCTAAGCCATGGTTAAACTCCCACAATCCTAAGAACATTACAACTCGGGATTAACTTACACAAGAATTCTTAGCTAAGTACTTCTGATTGACCAAGATAATAAGAATCATCAAAGAGATCACAAACTTCTAGCACTATGATGGGGAGTCCTTATATGAGGCATGGGTGCATTTTAAAGAGTTGTAAACAAGTTGTCTATACCATAACCTTCCAAGGGAGTTCCTTTTACAAATTTTTTACAATATGGTGACTCAAAGCATAAGAGGAACCATTGATGCAACAACTAGAGGTTCTCTAATGTGAAAAACAATTAAGGCATCCTATGATCTTTTAGAGGAAATGGAGAACAATATTTTCCTATGGTTGAGTGAGAGAGGCAAGTAAGGATTCAAGGAACAAAAAGTTATGATTCTAATTGATTTAGTGACAATCCTTAAGCCCTAATCTAAGCTCTCACAAAGCAATTGAGTAATATGTAAGAAGCTTCCTCATCTTCAGTGAAGGTTATGCAACATCAATGTGAGCTATGTAGGTAAGATAGTCATGTCACCATCAATTACTTCATGACGGAGGAGAATGGAGTCGAACAAGTAAACTACATTTGGGGAAAGTAAAGAGGTAATAATCCCTATTCCAATACTTATAATACTGAGTGAAAAACCACCTAAATATTTCTTGGAATACTAATAATGGAGGCAGTAATGTGAGAGTTCAAGTTCCTCTTGATTTTCAACAAGATAGGCTTGGATCCTTGGACAAAAAAATGGATAAGTTAATGGATGTATTGGGATTCAAGTTTATAAATCAAAAGGAGATTCGCTAGTGGATAGAGGAAAATTTTCATCAAATAGTGAAGAACTATTCATCCACTATCCATAACTTGGAAGTTCAAGTGGGCCAACTTGCTAATGCTTTGTCTTCTAGAAGTATGTGGAGACTTTTAAGCAACATGGAGGCTAACCCAAGGGAATAGCTGAAGGCCATCAAGGTTATAATTGTAAATGAACTATAGAAGCCATATGAGAACGTTAAGGATGCAAGAGAAAAAGACTAAGAGAGAGGGTAAGAGCAATAAGAAGAGAAATCATAGGTGTTACTGCCACCATACAAGCCAAAGATCAAATACTCATACAAGCTTCATCAAATCGCAATGGATACTCAAGCTACTAAGTTCTTAGAGAAATTGAAGAAGTTATAAATCCATTTTTCCTTTGCAGAGGCATTAAAGAAAATTCCCAAGTACGCAAAGTTTTTAGCAGATATCCTGACCAAAAAGTGCACTTGGTAAGGCAACCATATAGTGGCATTGATGAGAAGTTGTAGCTCAGTCATCATAGCCACATTCTAGATAAATTACAAGATTTTGGGAGATTTACTATACCTTGTCTTGCTAATAATTTGAAGTTTTCGAACTGTTTGTGTGATTAACAATGCCTTTATCTATTTTTAGAAAATTAGGGCTAGGTGAGGTGAAGCTGACTTAGGTATTGTTAATCACACAAATAGATTGAAAATTTCAAATTATTAGGACCAATTAACAAAGAAGCCATTCGAATTGGTGGAAGACTTGTTAAAGAGGGGGATAAATTCTTCATTCCAGTAGATTTTATAATGCTATATTTTGAGGAGGATATGAGATGCCCATTGATCCTCAATAGATCCTTCATAAACACCGGAAGAGCATTGATTGATGTCCATGACGAAAACTTAGTCCTTCATATTGGTGATGAGAAAGTAGCATTTAGCATAAGTAAGAAGTTGAAAATTATAGTGAAAAAAAAGGCTTGCAAGAAGGTAGATGTGATTGATGAGCAGGGAAAGGAGCAACAGGTTAAATAGAAGGATGATGTAGGTTTGAAAGATGATGAAAAATATAAGGAGAAGGAATTGGGTGAGAAGTTAAACCAAGAAACTTTAGGAATATTGAATGTCCCTATTCCATTCTCTTTAGTTAAACCACAAATGCTAAAGTTACAATCTTTAGTTCCACAATTAAGGTACTATTTCTTAAGTAAAGACAACACACTATCCATGGTTGTTTCTAGCAAATTAACTTTGGACCAAGAGAAAAAGGTGGTTAAGGTAAGAAGGAATAGGATTAAAGAAAGGTTGAAGTTGTTTTCTTGTAAACTTAAGACTTGGTTGAGAGAAACATCTAACATTGTTCAAGTTTAGAAGCATAGGGAGCTAGGGATGGAAGACTCTAAGGGAAAACATTAAAGGTTATTAGGCATCTGGCAAGTTTCACCTTGAGGGAGTACTCTCACATGAAAGGGAAGTAGTTTCTTATGTTTCCTTTATTCTTTCATGACTTATTTAAAACATGGTCAAGCTCATAACCTTAAATGAAGCATGTTGTGTCTAGTTCTTAAGTTGTTTGATATGTTGGTTCTAAGGGGTCATTTGATATTATTGTTGGTTATGGTTTTTGTGTTTTATGTTATTTTTGTGTGTTGTTTTTAGTTTTTGTTCTATTTTTTCGATTTTTGTGCTGTATTAGTATGTTGTTATTTATTTATTTATTATTTTTTTCGGTTTCAATGTTTAAAAGAAAAGAAACCAAAACATAAAACTAAATTGATACCGAACAACACCTATGTTTTTAAGTTGTTTGTTACATTCTCTTTGTTATTTCATTTGTTTGGAGGGTATTCTCTTGAGTTTGAATGATGTTCTTAGGTTGATTTAATGTTAATTCTTGAGTTTGAAGGTTTGGAGTGAGTTAGCAACAAGTGGGAGCATCATTTCAGCAAAATAGGCCAAATCAGAGAGGGGCTCTGTCACCATCATGCTTGTGCATGAGGGTGATAGAACACCCAAAATGGAGGGCTTTCACGATCATGCACAGCGTGAATATAAAGGTCAGGTTTTGACTCTCTAACACACTACCCAACTCTACCTTTTTCATTTCTTTCTTTCTCCAACCTCTCTCTCTAACCCTACTCAGCACCCCCATCCATTCTTCAAGCCTACTTACTCATTTTCATCCTCTTCCATCAAATCCTTATTACTTTTAGTGGATTCTTCATCAAAATTTCTCTATTTCTACTATTTTCTTATGTTCCTTTTTCCTTTTTATACCTCCTTTTCCTGTGGAGAGTTGGTTCACCTTTGTTTTGTGTCTCCTTACCTCTTGTGTGTTATTTTTTAGGTTTTTGCCCTCCATGCCTCTAAAAACAAAGTCACCTTTAAACAAAGTCCTTTGTTTAGAAAATTTTCCCTCCCATTCAAGCTGAAGTTGGTAGACGTGGAACAAGGGATATTGCTGTAAATTATAGAGCTCCATTCCCCACCTATTCTAAGGAAAAAGGAGAGTCTTATACCCTTCTTGAAGGTAAAACCATTGTTGCTCCTAGATATTTCAATTTTGAACTCTTGGAATAGATAAGTCTTAAGTAAAAAGTGTTAAAATTAAGTAAAAAGTTTGGTGGGGAATCTTTTGTACAAATAGATTACCTACTTATGGTGAGCTCTCACTTGAATTTTTCACTCCATTACATTATGAATCCAAGAAACCAAATGTCTTTTAGTTTAGATTAAGAGGTCAAGCTCATAATTTAGATGAAAATTGTTGAATAATATTTTTTATTTCCCAAAATAACATGTTGAAGATGCACATCAAGACTTTCAAGTTGCAACATATTAGAAATACTTAACTGAATTGCCTAATTTCAATGTTTACAATGCTTCAAATGCCTACATTACCAATCAAGATCATTTCCTTTGCACAAGGTTATATATTATACCATCTTTAACAACATCCAAAGTAATAAATGTTCTATAAAGGAATTGTTTTAATGTGGTGCATGGGTGCCAAAGTTAAGCTTCACACGACCTCTTTAATTTTTTCAAGTTTTAGTCCAATCTATTACCAAGCAGAGTAACTATTTGGGAATGGGATACATTGCTACTACCTTAGCTTATCATTTTTTTCAATTTTAACATATAGTTTAACTACAATACATTGTGAGTACTTTGACATCCCATGTTTAAGAAGAAATGAAATTATGGAGCACCATAATATGGAGCTCCATAACCCGTGCTCATGTATTACTGTTAAACGCAAGTTCACCCAATAAGCTTTATGTTCCATAGCTGCACCTGAATCTGATGATACATCTAGTGATGTATTATAGGAGTCAGGTTAACAACAAATGGTTAATATTGTGGAGGCCAATAATCAAAAGATGGAGCATCGTTGAGGTCATGTGGATGAAAAATTGAAAATAGGAGCACGACAACAATGCTACCTCACAAAAACCTGATAAAATCCTTCACCATTCAAGGGCTTCAAGTGCCCTCTCTAATGCCATCACCCTCACCTTCTCCATAAGTTTTCTTATCCCTCTCTTTTATTGTTGTTGGTGTTTTCTTCTGTTTGCTTTGTGTTTTGTTTTTATTAGTGCTTGTTTTTTTCATTGTCACTTTCGGTGCTTCCTTCACACATTGAGGACAATGTGTTCTTCAATTGTGTGGAGATAACACATGCATTATTTGTTTGCATTTTACTTATAGGATGCATGTTTTAGGATTATTAGTTTTCTAGTCCTTTTGTTACATGATTTTTGCATACGCTTGAATGTATAAATAGCATGGGATTGAAAGGAACTAGCATAACTAGTACTAAGGTTATTCTTTTAGCGAAGAGGTAGGATCCTAAGAATTTTATATAAAAATTTCCTACCCTTTCAAAAAGCATGTTAATTGAAGTGTTTCATATCTTTCTTACTTAGTATCCTAAGAATTTTATATAAAAATCTCCTTCCCTTTCAAAAAGCATGTTAATTAAAGTGTTTCATACCTTTCTTACTTCTGTGATAATTTGTTGAATGCATTTTTTTTTATGAACTGTGATTTAATGGTGGGATGCATTGGTTTTTATTCATGAAAAAGATTAGTTATGAAAGAAGTGATATGGTTTCATGGAGTGGGTATGTTAATTGTTCAATTTTACTAAATACTCCTCTGACCTCTTTACAAAATGCAAAGGGGTTAAGAGTAGAGCCTAAGGCTAATTGGGAGTTGTGTGATCTAGCCGAATAACTAAGGGTGCTCTCCAAAAGACATACACCTTCACGAAAAAAATTTTAATATGACACTACAACTTAAGCTAAAGAAAACCATCAAATCTAAGTAACTAAAGGTGAACTATAAAAAAAGAAATAAAATAAAAAATAAAAAAGAGAGAAAAAAGAGAAGAAGGAAAAGAGAGAGAGAGAGAGAGACATGTACTTTTGGATAAAAAGGCAAAGTTATTGATCTTGGATGAATTAAATTATAGAATGAAATCTGTGGATCTCCTTTCATAAGTAAAATAATTCCAAATGATTTCGTATTGTTAGACGACCTTTCTTTTAGTAATTTAAACAAATGCATGATTCTAATTGTCATGCACGTGAAAATAGGACAACAATGTTTTAAATATAATGCGTTTTCAATGTAAAGAAAATCATGGTATTAACAAAATAAGTGATTACATTGGATCTTCATGAATGATTGAGATTTTGGTGAGACAAATTCCTTGATATATTTTGCTATTGTTATGTTCGAGCCTTCATTCTTATGTTCTTATGTGTGTTGCATTTTTTGTTTGTGTTTGTATGCCTTGCATGATACAAGGGCTTAAAGTGCCCTCTCCAACTCCATCACCACCACCATCTCCACAAGTTTTCTTATCCCTCCCTTTTTTTTGTTTTTTTTATCTCTTTTACATGCTTTGCACGTTGCTTTTAGTTCTTATTGTTTTGCATTGTGTCTTTTGGTGTTTCCTTCATACATTAAGGACAATGGGTTCTCGAGTGTGGGGAGGTAGCACAAGTAATACTTTTTTTCATTTTGCATATAGGATGCATGCTTTAGGATTGTTAGTTTTCTAGTCATTTTGTTACATGATTGTTGCATACACTTGAATGTATAAATAGCACAGATTGAAAGGCATTAACATAACTAAGATCAAGGTTATTCTAGGAGTGAAGAGGTAGGATCCTAAGAGTTTTATATCCAAAATGCCTTTCCATTGAAAATGCAAGTTAATTGAAGTGTGGCATACCTTTTTTACTCCCATGACAATTGTTTGGATGCATTTTCTTTAGAACTTGGACTTAATTGGTAGCATGCATCAATAATCATTCATAAGTGGGATTATTTAGGAAAGAAGTGATATAGATTTTATAAAGTGTTTAATTTTAATGACTACTCATCTTTAATCAAATAAAAAGGAGTTAAGAGTATAGCCTTAATGACTAATTGTGAGTTGTGATCGAGCCAAGAAACTGATAAGGTTGCATTAAAAGTTAATTCCATAATGGTTTAGTGTGTTAGTATGCATTTTTAGGATGAAAGTTGCATGATTTAGACTCAGTGTGATGATATTTTATTGTTTTGCTGGTGTTTAAATGTTTTAATGTGATGTTTGTTGATTTTGGGCAAGAATTTTATCATATTAGTGTAAATATCTAATGAAAATTCAAGTGGAATTGAGTTAGGAGACACTTATTGACCTACAATAGATTTGAAACCAATTTAAGGAGTTAGAGCATAAAGTTAGGAGGCTCCACACCAAAAATCAAGGCTATATCATGAGCCACGAAGAGTGTACAAAGAAAAGATCAAAACAACCTGAGCTGAGCATTAGATTTGTACAATAAACTTTTGGAAGGCCTTAGGTGCATTTATAAAGCTTTAGAGCCTACATATCAAATTTCATGACAATATGAGGTATGTAGAAGAAGTTATAACAAAAATACCGAGAAAATGTTAAAGTTGGAAAAGTTAATGTGGCAGGATGACGTGGTGTGACATGTTTAATTTAGTTTTAATGCTATTTTGGACAAAATAAGATGAGAAGAAACCCTAGTAGCCACCCTTCTAAGTTGAGAGTTTATCTAAGACAAAAAAAAGGGTTTTGGGATGAGAAAAATGTGAAGAGACACAAGAGAAAAGATGAGAATCAAGATTTAACAAGTGTTGTCCACATTTCCAGTAAGAGGGCCATCATCATCATCATTAGTTTTCTCTTTTCTTTTGCTTTCCTTTTGATGTTTAATATAATTAGTGTTTGCTTGAACATGATTATGGATTGCTAAATCTAGTTTAGGGATTGTTTTTGAATTGTTTATCTAACTTTTATCATATTAATTTAATGCATAGTTATGTATGTTAATTGTTGAGCCTATAATCATTTTGAATCAAGAGATTGTTTTGATTTATTTTACTTAGGTTGTGTAACTAGAGTTGGTGAGCTAATAGACCTAGAATTATTAGATTAATAGGTGATTGAAGAGAGATCTTAATTACTTATTAGTTGTCCTTAGGGTTGCTTCAAATCCAATTTATTTAGGAGTAGTATTGTGAACCGAAAGGTTAAAATTCAGCTTTTAAGGATTTCAATTCGGATTAATTGATTAGATCTCGAAAGAAGGTAATCAATCTATGGCATTTCTAGGATAAAAAATAAATAAATCAAGAAGGTAAAAGGAAGATAAATAAGGATAAAATGACCCATAAGTCTCTATTACTGAGTATCTTCATTGTTTTGCTTCTTTTGCAATTTAATTTATTAAATTTGTTAGTTTAGTTTAATTTTCAAATCATATATCTTTGATTTACCTTTAAAAATTTTCAATGTAGATTGTTAGCTGTCTAGATTCAATCTTTGTGAGATCAATATCTGTTATATTATAAGTTGCAACTTATATACTTACAGCGCAGCTAAAACTAGTAAATAGTAACCAGGGGTGTGCCCTAGAAAACATGCACATTTGCATAAAAAAGCGAACATGAGACTCTAATTTAGAGTGAAAAAAGAGGAAAAAAAGGATAAAAAGAGAAAAGGAAAGAGATAAGAAAAAAAAAGGAGAAAATAGTTATGAAACTCATGGATCTCATTTCATAAATAAAACATTTCATGAATGATTGCTTAGTGATAGACTACCTTCCACTTGGTAATCTGAAAGAATACACTATTATAATTTTCATTGAAATAAGAATAAGATAAAAATGTTTTAATTAAAATGAATTTGCAATGCAAAGACAATCGTGAGGTGAATGGAATAGGTGACTACAATGGATCTTCTTAAATGATTAAGCTCTTAGTTAGGCAAATCTCATGCGATCTTTGGCTATTATTATGTTCAAGCCTTTATTCATGAGATCTTGTGTGTGCTGTAATGTATGTTTGTTTTGACGTACCTTGCATTTTAAATTTTTGCTTGAGGAAAAGTAGAGGTTTAAGTGTGGAGAAGTTGATAATTGTGTTTTTAGACTATGTTTATAGGGTGTTTCTAGGTGTTTTAAGGGTTGTTTGTGTGCTTTTAGCTTAGTTAGTATGATATTTTGTATTATTGTCATTATATTTTATGTGATGGTTGTTTCCTATTGTTGGTTACTGTTTAATGGCAATAAATTGAGCCTATTTTTTAAATAGGTTGATGAACTTTGATGTTTAGATGAAAAAGTAACAAATAAAGCTTAATTCAGCACTAAATTTTGGTACAAATGACTTGGACGATGCATTAGGTACACTTCTAGGGCTTAGATGGTCATGAAATTTTATAGGGTGTGAAAAAAACATGTGACGAGCTTACATATCAAATCCATGACAATATTAGGTGTGCAAAAGAAGTTATAAACCTAAATACCGAAGAGTGTCGAAAGCGAGAAAAGTATAATGCACAATCATGTAGCTGCACGATCTTGTAACTGCCTATAGACATATTTATGATCACCTTCGTGCTTGAGCCTGATGGTGAAAGTGGAGCTACATCCATGATGTTTCCAACATAGGATTTTATGATTTGGAGACCACTTTTGCACATCTTTAAGGCTTAGAACCCTTCGACACCTCCACATAACATATTAAGGACATACTAAAGGATGCAAGAAAAGATTTTTAGTGGCCACCCAAAGAGGAACATCATATACCTTGGGATTCATCAAGGAGCATTAACTTTCAAATTTTCAAGAATTGAGGGAGCGAAGAAAAGAGTTCCAAGCATATACTTTTATTATTTTCTCTCTTTTATATGTTTTTGTATGGACAACATGTTGGTTGATGGATTTATTGTTTTCATGAGTGGCTAAACTCTTTGTAGGAAATACTTTGGAACTATTTTATGAAACTTTTGCTTATTGATTCAATGAATGAATGTTTGTAATGTTTATTATTCCTATAACTTGCAATAGGTTGAGAGATTGAGATAGTGAAATTGTTTTGGGTTGTATAATGAGAGTTGGAAATTAATAAACCTATAAATATTAGGTTTTCAAGTGGTTAAAGAGAGATTTTAACTATTCGATTAATTACCTATAGGATCACTTCACATCTACTTGACTATTTAGGAAAGATTTTATAGATTGAGATATTATAAGACTAATTCTATCTTATTTCAACTAAGGAAAACTAGTTACACTTTGAGAGAGGGTGACTAAAATTAAGGAAATCTTAGATAAAACATAATTGAATCAATAAGATAAGAGTGAAACAAAATAGGGATAGAAGTAATTCCTAGCCTCAAACATTGAAGTTCCAAATTGTTGCCCTTTGTTCCCTTGATTGTTCATTGCTATTTTATTTCCTTTCAGTTTATTTTTTAGTTATTATTGTTTGACATTGTACCCTAATCAAAGTATAACCTTAATTCAATGGTGACTAATTCCAATCCTTATGTGACGATATCCATTTCTACTACAATTTTAGATCTGTGCACTTACGGTATTAGCATAAAACAAGTTAGCAGTTTGTTAAGCGATTAACATAAAGCTTCATAAACTTGAATATGATGATCTAACAGCTCAACATCGAATTAAAAACTCTAAATATGAAGTTATGTGAAAAATAGAAAATTTAGAAATCATGACAACTTAAATTTTGTAACTTTTTATGTAAAACGAATCAACTAGGAGTACAATCAAACTAAGACAAATGTTTAGGCACTTTGCATGAACTTAAACAAGCATAGAACAATTAATTAAATGAACTAGAACTTAATTGGAAAGTTAAGATAACAGATTGAATAGGTAATAGCCTAAACAATTGACATATTTGAGTATTTTTTTCTTGTAAAAATGAAAACTTAATCGAGAATCATAATTAAGTGAAAAATATTGATTCAAAACACATCCAAGACCATAAAGAATAAAAAAACAAAATTTAAGGTTCAACAATAGGTTAGGAAAATATAAAGAGAATGGTAAACACAAGATATGGAAGAAAACTTGAAGCACTTTCACACAAAACCAATAATTAGAAGCCAATACACAATTCAAACCTTTTTGTATGATAACAAAAACTCAAAACAAGGGTTTTAAATCTCAAAACTATGATTGAGTCAAATAAAAAGTTGATTAAACCATAATAGAACAAGATTTGACTCTTTTTTATAAAGGTTGTAAGATTGTTGCACAAAATCCACTTTAATCTTGTTTTTCTTTTAGTTTTACACAACTGTTGTACATTCGTTCTAGGATTTTGAGTCTTATAATAACATATATTTACTCAACAAGCCATTGGTCGGTTGTTAGTTTTTTATGAAACTAAAAAAGAACCTTCATCTAACTTAAACTCTGAAACAACGATTTCAATAGGGATCAGTGATGTCATTGCATACCACCACTAATCTCTTGAAAAAAAATTACAAAACATGATCACAAATTTTTTAGACATTTTTAAAATTTTCCTAACATCAACCCTAATTTAAAACAATTTTCAAATCATAAATAAAAACATTTTTGACTTCCTACATTGATTCAAGTGATAATAAAACGGTTGTGAAAACATTAAAAACATAAGAGATGCATAAGTGAAAAAGTTGGGCCCCTTGAATAAGTTAACTTCAAATGATGCTTACACATGTTTAATAAATAGAGCAAATGATCTTGGATTTTCCATAATATTCGACTTTAATGTTCATTTAATTCTAAGCTTCAAGTCCAAGCTTTCATCATCATGTAACCTATCTTTTGAACTTATCGAACACTTAATCAATTTGTAGAATTTATGTTTTGTTATCATTAAAAAAATAATTGGAACTCCCCTAGAGTCAACATTCTTACCCTTTTAAAGATAACAAAATATAGGCTATTAAAAATAGAAACACTTAAATTCAATCATCTTATATCAATTATTAGAAATACAACATTTACAATCAAGTATCAATTCATAAGCATAAGAAAATAAGAACATGTACTTCATATACCTCCGTTATACTTAAGTAGACAAACTAATTATGCTAAAAAATTTTACTCCCTCTTAGTTTATGCATTAAAGCCAACACTTAAACAATTAACCCTTCTCCTTGCAATTCATCATCCTTCTTACAACATTTTTTCTACCCCTTATTGAAACTCTGCAATATTGTTCATCCTTCACCCCCTTTTTGACATCATCAAAAAGAATTTCAAACTTACAAATTGTAAAAAGAAAAGGAGAGAAGTTGGCAATAAAATGCATAAGATATCATTGGTAAGATGTGTAAGAAAAGAGCATAAAAACAAATCAAGTTATAAGATATCATTTGAGTTAGCTATGTTTTTGCAATCATTCCATGGTGGTATTAATTTCTCTATGAAGCAGTTAATAGACTCAACATCTGGAGCTACTACTAGCTTTAATACTCCAAAACAACTATAGGAATTTATTGAGAACATAGCTATAAATTCTTATCAGTCGGGAAACATAACATATAAGCCTAACCAAAATGTAGGAGTACACAATGTAGATGCACTATCCTCAATAGAAGCCAATATGGAAACCTTTATAAGGAAGTTGGACAGTACGATGGTTGCATTTGCCTCACATCAAGTAATAACATGTGATTTCTATAAAGGCAATCATCCCAAATATGAGTGCCAGTCGACAAGATCAAAAGTACAAGGAAAGCATGTACCTATATTAGGAATCACCAAAACAACCCTTACAATAACAAATGCAATCGTAGGTGGAGTAATCATCCCAATTTCGTTTGGAGAGCTCAAGGGAAACAAGGTTAGAACCACCCACCTAGTTTCTAACCTCAACAGTAATCTTATAAAAAACCTACATTGGAAGAGATACTAACCAAATAAATTACTTATATAGATGCCCATTTTTATAATATTTAAGTGTCCATGAAGAATCTAGAAAGAAAATTGGGCCATGTTGCGTTGGTTAGGTGACTTTAAAATTATGGATGGTTTTGAAATGATTTTACATTAAAAGCCAATGGAATTTAAGGCAAGTGCACCTATCGCAAAAGTAATAAATTGGAGTAATTTTTCAGACTCTGAGTGTCCAACCCATGGTAAAAAAGTTGCTTAACTACTAGGTTGATCGAATCACAATTATTTAGGAAAAATCTAGAGAATTTGATTAAAAATTGGAAAATGACTT